>PVJH01002649.1:0-162470 GCA_004026705.1 Nesogale talazaci | reverse complement strand
CCAACTGTTTCAGTCCCTGTGGACTGTGAGTCAACCCATTGTGATTCCAAACTTTGAGACTGGCAGTTCTGTTTCCTGTGCTCCTGGTCTCCTCAGCTTCTATTTCCAGGATCCTTGGCTTATTGACCCCTTAATCTTCTTGGGCCATCCCCCAGCCTCTTCTTTGCTTCAGGTAAGTACTACAATGCTCGTTAACTCTACCATTAGTGCCCAAAGGCATCCCATTCAAGGGAAGCCTTGACCCAAAGGTGCTCCACTTTCTCGTTCTATGAATCAGTAAACTTAATTCCATTGAAAAGTGCTTAGAGGCAGCCCACTCTACAGGGACCCTTTCTCCCCATAGGCAATCACTCCGTGGATGGACGCCCTGTGACCTCACACCAGACCCTTAATTTGGCTGTAGTTCTCTCTCAGATGCTACTATGGCTTGCCATCTGCCCTCGCCTGGTGTCAGAAATTCCCTCCCTTCCTCTGAGCCCTTACCAGAAATCCATTTGAAATCCATAATTTCACCAACGGTATCTTTAAGGCAGTCTTCATTGCCTCCTATGTCAATGAAAGTTGGATATTGGATAAAGAAGATCACAGAAGAATAGATGGATTTGAATTGTGGTGCCAGAGAAAGTGCCATAGACTGTTAAAAGGACAAACCGATCTGTCTTGGAAGAAGAAACTCCAGAACACTCCTTAGAGGCAAGGATGGCAAGACTTCATCCTACATACTTCGGACCTATTGTCAAGAGAGAACAGTCCCTGGGCATGGTGTTTGGTATAGTGGAGGGCCAGCAAAAAAGAGGAAGGCCCTCCATGAGCTGGATTGACACAATGGCTGCATCAGGGGCTCAGGCATAGGAACAATTGTGAGGTTGGCACAGGACCGTGCAGTGCTTCGCCCTGCTATGCATTAGTTTGCAAGGGCTTACAGCAACTTGATGACTCCTAGCAATAGCCACTCTGTAAGGTAATTTAGGTTTTTAGTATGAGGCCCTTTGTTAGTCTGGGTACACTAGAGAATGTCATAGACATTCATGTATGTATAAGAGACACTTTTATATTAAGGGTAATCCCAACCCAGTTCAGCCCAAGCCCATAAATCCAATATTAGTCCACACATTCGAGACCAATCTACACAGTCCTTTTCAGACTCACAAAACACATATTACATGATGCCAAATGCAGGACAATCACAGGTCAGTGGGTGGGAAGTCTTGTAGATCCAGGGCCACTGTAAGCATCTCCATCCTGACAGAGGTTTCCCAGTGGCTTCTCCAGGTCCAGGGTTCTGGCTGCAGCAGGTTAGGTTCATGTGTCTTCTCCTGAGGGATGTCTGGCAGGGAGTCAGCCTTGTCAGCAGAGAGTCTCCCAGGAAGTGAACAGAGAGAGTGAAGTGTCTCCAGAATCCAGAGAGGAAAAATAGGAATTCCAAGAATTCTCAGGAAAAGACCGTGCCCACACAGAGACCTCATTGGTTATATCTAGATTAACGGGCCAGACTCCACCCCATTCACTTGTAATTCTCTAAAATTGACACCAGATTAGTCAAGTCCCACAGGCACCTTAAAAATTTTCCAACCTCATTGATGCCCCAGAAGAATGATTGATAATCTCTAACAAAAATGTCTCTAGAGTGAATCAGAGATATAAATAAACCTTCGGTGCCTGAATTTGGGCTGACACTTAATTCTAGCCAGTCTAGGACCTACTGGATGCATAACACTTTATGGTTGACCTCATGTAGGGATCGATGAAGATATGGGTGTTCTAGCAAAGTGTGGTGAAAAAATTAGATGGTGCCCAGCTTTCAGAGATAATAGTGTTGGATATTAAAGAGACATTTTCAAACAAACAGTCATCTAAGGGAAGTGTCAACTAAGCACACCAATCTGTGTGATTCAAAAATTACAAATAATATAATCCAAACCTAAAAGAGGGTGTGTTAGTCTAGACTAGACTAGTGTGTTAGTTAGACTAGAGAAACAAATTCATAAGCATTGATCTGTATATGAGAGAGTTTTATATACAGGGTAATTTGTACATTAGGAAAACATACCGAGCCCCACAATAAAATGATGAAAGCAAAACAAAACAAAAAATCCCTCCCCAGTCCAGTCCAAGGCCATAAGTTTGATACTAGCCCATATGTCTGATACCCATCTATAAAGTCCTCTTCAGACTCAGGAAACACATGTAATGAAGCCAAATGCAGGATGATCACAAGCCAGTGGGCAGAAAGGCTTTGGATCCAGTGGCATTGTGAGCATCTCAGCACTGGCGGAAATATCTCTGTAGCTTCAGAGGTCTAGTTGTATTCAAGTGGCTTATCCGATTCAGGGCACTGTGGTAGTTCCATGTGTTTTGTCAGCTGCAGTGTCTGCCAGTGAAGTCAGAGGAGAGAGGGAGGTGTCTCCTATCTCCAAGGAGGAAGTATTGAATTTTCCACAATTCTCAGGAGAAGGTCATGCCCACACAGAGGTCTCATTGGCTATGATCTGATTGACAGGCTAGACTCCACCCCTTCACACTTAATCCTTAAATTGACAATATGTAACTACCACAGAGGGAATGATGTCAGAGTTTAAATTGTGAGGTTCTGGTTTGGAGAAGGCTATGGATGACAGTGGAAGTCCACACCTCGATTAAACCTCTTATGAATTCCCTCCAATCCTATTTGATGGATATGAATAATCCTGTTGTCTGACTGAGCATTGTAAAGCAGATTATGGCAGCAGTTTTTTCTCCCTTTAGAACCTTTTAAACCCATGATGAATCCATGACTTGTGACTATGGACATCAGATGCGTTCATGTTCAGTGCATGGAAAATAGATTTTTGCAGACGTTCTTACATTAAACTTTAGCACCCTATCATTTGACCTCCCTTATGGTATATTTAATTTATTCTAGTTTTTAATGGTTTCTGCTTTAATCTCTTTGAAGTTTTTAGTCTTTTTTTCTGTTGCCTGTCTTGTTAGGGTTTGGAGGGGTGTGTGTGTGTGTTTGTCTTTAAGTGGTTTTCTTTCTGTATATCAAATCCAGGATAGGTGAATCTAAAGAGACAGTAGTTGTTTAATGGTTACTTAGGGGTTTGAAAAGAGGTTGGGGGGAAATGGGAAGCTAATAATGATGGGTATATGATTGAAGAAGCTATTCTAAAACTGATCATAGTAATGTTTAAGTCTTGATAAAATTGAATTATTGAATTATATGATGTGTGGATTAGATGCCAATAAGACTGTTGAAAAAATCTTCCACTTCCAATCACTACACAAATAGACACTTCTAAATTTTAGGTATGTGTTAGAGCAGCAGCCCACTACATCAGTACAAAATGATTTAGTGCTGCTTTAACAGAAAAAAAAAGTTTTTAACTAGAAAAAGATGCACTTATTCACCAAATCTATGTTTGGGTGTGTTACTGTTCATCTGTTTACCCACTGAATTTTAAAAACAACTTCTTTATTAAAAGCATTTTATGATGCTTAACATAAAAAAAAGAAGTTGGACGAATTGTTCCCAAGTATCTTTGCGCTGACTCACGTTTCTTTGCTCTGGACATGAGAGAAAAGTAGTTCCACACTGGATGACTACTCCAAAGATTTTCAGACTCTGTGGCTACTGGTTATTCCAATTAGAATGTAGAACATTTTATTTTTAGACTATGTTTATATCACAAGCTTCTGGAATACATTTTAAAATGCTAAATTCTAGTCTCAACATTTCACTTACTAAATTAGATTATTTTTCTCCAGTAGTTTATTATCATGTAATTCACATATCCCACACTATAATAGCTCAATCATATTAAGAAGAGTTATACAGTCATCCTGACAACAATTTTAGAACATGTATATTTGTAGATGGATCTGTTGTGCTTAAGTTTATGTTGGCTTTGAAGTCCATAATTTCACCAACAGTGTCTTTAAGGCAGTCTCCATTGCCTCCTATGCCAATGAAAGTTGGATATTGGATAAAGATCACAGAATAGATGGATTTGAATTGTGGTGCCAGAGAAAGTGCCATAAACTGCTAAAAGGACAAACCGATCTGTCTTGGAAGAAGAAAAGCCAGAGTGCCTTAATACTCGTTTAATTAATACTTGTTTCCCCACAACCTCTTCTGCCATACTCCTCCCAAATATTAATTCAATTACTGTCTCTATATATTTACCTATCCTGGATTTCATATACAGAAAAACACACACCCCTTTTAAAAAAATCACAAAGTAAAACAGAGAAAAGCCTCAATTAAAAAGAAAGCAAAACTACTAAAAACCAGAACTAATTTAAAATGGGTCAAATGACAGGCTGTTAAATTTTAACCAAACCTGCGTCTGCAATGATCCACTTTCCAATGCACTCTGCATGGTAACAAGGTAACATGATAACGGCTCAGTTGTTCCCATCCTGAGATTCTGGTAAAAGGGGATTCACCAGAGGCACAATCTGTGTCAACCCTGCAAATGGATGCTGGTCCTCAAATGTTAGACTAGATCCTTTAGAGGGATGGTTGAGGCAACACTTATTTTTATCAATGCCAAAATTTTACTTTTATGTATAATAGAGTTTCAGAACCCCGTATGTAATTAAAACTCTGCCACATATGATTTTTGACCCATTGAAACAAAGATCAATTTCCTTTCTTTCAGGGGGTCTTTATTTCACTAGTAGTCCCATTGTTGAAATGCCATGTATTTATGGGATAAAATAATATGGAAATAAGCTAGGTTAATTAAAGGGTTTCCACTCAATTTGAAACTAGCAATTGTAAAAGGTTTATTATGAATATAATGATTTTGAAGCAATGGGAAATAATTAGCATTTAAATTAAGTTGTAGGTTAGTCACATTAGTGAAAGGTTAGCTTGCTATAATTTTTATAATGCTATGATGTTATTTTTGGATTGATTTGAGCATTGTCTATCGTTTAAGTAATGAAAGTGTGGAATAATAAAAAATTCATCATTATTTAATCTGCATAGTAATTGGAGAATTTTCTTGATTATGTGTGCATTGCAATAATAATTAAAATTTGTACAAGATGCACATGGGTGTTAAGTTGCTTACATGTAATATTTAAGTGATTTTGATGCTTTATCACAATGATTAGAGTTATTAAGCCATTTAGAAAGTTGGTTGTAAAAGGGAGCAGGATTTTACTTTAACTCTTAACTGTTTTCTAAAATTTTAGGTTGTGTGTGTGGTAAATAATTTCAAGGGAAGACAACCCGAAAATGAGCACATACATATGGATAATCTGGCACGGATGCCAATGATCAACATTCCTCGAGTAGAAAGTCCTTTGGAAAAGGTAACATGTGTACAGGTGATTCCGAATTTGAATTCTAACATTTGAATTTTGATTTGAATTCGAACATCTGGAGAAGATGAATTCCTGCGTCTTTATCTGGAGAGTGCCTGCACCCTTATTATTAATTTATTAGAACAATCTCAGTGTCTAATGTGGTAGTTAGCAGAATTTTAGAGCAATGCATATCACATTTAATATCTCTTTGTGTTCTTTAAACAAAAAGCTGCGTTCCTGCTTATAGAATGTATTCAGCTTCTAAATAAGGAATACTATGGAAAATCTCACTGAATAGGCTACATAACATGATCATTTACGGTAGAATGTATTTTTTTTCACACGTCAGAGTTTAAACTTTATTTCAGGCTCCATTGACATGAGAAAGTGCTTAGAATGATGACTGATCATAAATATAGGTTGAACCTCAAATATATAAAGGTCTGGCAGCAAGAAGGCAGTATTGAAGTCAAGTGGGGTTGAATGAACCCAGACCACGTGACTCTTTGCATTGCAGGTCTACATCTCCTTGGGCTTGGCAATGAACACAGAAATCACATGCCAACTAGATACAAGAATGCTGTGTATATTAGTGATGCACACTGCGTTCCTGTTCATGTTTTCTGGCCACTCTCTTGGGCATCACCAATAGGAATTCAAGCAAGTGTTGGCAAAAGCCTTTTCTTTACCAGATAGACTGACATTTTTGAAATGATGGTGCAGTTAGGTTCAGAACATTTCTGGTGGCTTTGCTTTAGATCTGCCCGTTTCTACATTTTGAACAGAATCTTCACGAGTTTAATTATATGCTAATCATGTGCTGAAATGATATGAAGGCTACCAAGAGGATTTTGTAAAATGTAATAAAAGTTCTTGAGAGACTTGACTAAGAAAATTAACAGTTACCTGGAAATACAGTAAATAGTTTGCATTTGGATTCACAAAGATCGTTTCCATATAGCGGGTAGCACCTGTACTAACTGCGTAAGTAAAAGTGAATTGAGGCATGTTGCTGCTGTCAAGTGCCGTTGAGCCCATGCTGATTCATATCAGCCCCATGTATGTAAGAGAATTGAACATTACCTCGTCTTCAACCATCGTCATAATTACACCTGTGTCTAAACCTATTGTTACACTCACTCTGCCAATCCATCTTGCAAAGGGTCTTCCACTTTGGAACTGCTCCTCTCATTTACCTCACATGGGCTCTCATTGGAGGCATGCTATCTTTCTCTAGGGATGGTTCTCTTCTGATAACATGCTCAAAGTATGTAAAAGAATGAACACCCTTTTTGATAAGAAACATTCTGGATTTACGTTCTCCCAGAAAAATAGGTTTGTTCTTCTCAGAGTCCATGATATACCCAGTACTCTGTGACTGAAATATAACAAAGATGCATGATTTTTCTAAGATTTTCATTGTCCAGAGTTTTTATGCACATGAGTGATTGAAAATACTATGCTCGAAATCAAGTCCACTTCGTCCTAAAAGTGACTTTAAAAAATTTTAGTTTTTCTATAACATCAATGCAATTTTCTGTTTGATTTCTTAACTGCTTCTTCCATGAGCATTGATTGCTGATCCAAGTAAAATGAAATCCTTGGTAACCTTAGTATTTTCCTCATTTATTGATGTTGCCTATTGATTCAGTTGGAGGGTGCGACTTTAAGTAATTCAACTTGTGTCAATAACATGATATGGTTACACAAAGAGCTAATTTTTAAAGTAATTTTAAGTGCTACTTAGAAAAAATGATGGTCTAAGTGAAGGGATTAATGTCTTTTCTGGAATTCTCTGGAATATTGTACACAACTTGGCATATGGTGGAACTCACTTGGCAAAACATGTAAAGATGGGCATTGATAGGATTTAGTGTTAACTGAGCAAATGAATGTGTTCAGGATGGTAAGAGATGCTAGTGTACGTGTTTATGAAGTAACTATGAAGTACCTGACAGAATGAAGCACTGTCATGTGAATAAGAGATGAGATGTCTTCCAGTGGGCTTCAGAGGTCACGATTTGGATGAAAGAAAAGAATGTGTAGGGAGATGTCTAGTAGCTGGGAAGAATGACAAAACTTTCTAAAATATTAGATGGCTGCTCCAAGAGTGAATGTGATATTTTAAAATGTAAATTTTCAAATGTGGCTAAAAATATTTCTGACCTGTGATACTATAGAAGAAACTCAAGGATCACCATGAATAGATAACAATGGTGGTGATGTTGATGATGATGAAGATGATGATGATGATGATGATGATGATGATGTCGATGATGATGATGACCAAGGCTATCATTTCATAATCATTTAGAGTATGTAAAGTCCCATACTGATTTTCTACACTCACTGCCACGGAGTCAATGCTAACTCACCTAGAGCTTCTGTGAGTTTCTGAGATGTTAGCTACTGTTTAGGGGAGTAGAAACCCAAGGGTTTCCTCTGAAGAGCTGCTGTTGGTTTCAAATTTCTGACCATGAAGAGTGCAGCCCAGCACGTAACCACTACATCACTCAGTCTCCTACTACAATGATTACTTATGTAAACTCCATGGAAATATTTCTAGTTCCTATCATAATGTTTAACCTGAATGTTATTTTAGAGGCAAAGATCACTATCATAGTCCATCCCTTTCCCATCTTTTCATCTTCCTTTTAGTCTATGGGTTCTATTGTTTTGTATGCTCTTGAGTTCAGCTACAGTCCATATTTACTAACCTCCCTTACAACTAGGTGTCATTAAGCAACAAAGTTTAGACCAATAAAATGTGAGCAGAAGGGATACATCCAACTTTGCGGTCATCTCAAAGATCTGACCCTAAGTTTTCTGAACGTGGATTTTCTGACCCTGGATTTCTTGCAAAATATTTCGGGAACAACTTTGGAGGTCTTTTTTTTTAATGGCCCTGGATGAGCTCCTAGGGCATAGACCACTTTCACATGTCAGTTCTGAAAAAGAAGCTCCTTCCTTCCTTCCTTCTCTAAGGTATTGGATTATATAATCTTTCTGCTACAACCATTTAATTAACAGTCAAGTCATTAATTGTTTGTACCATGCAGGCACTCCTTCACTTTAGTAAATACTAATGCTTGCTTGAATTTGACTTTCTTTTTTGCTCAACAGAGTGCATTAGTTCCACAGGCTGCTAAACTTCAACTTTCCTGTCAGCTCATTTTAGTACCAGTAGAAGGCAATCTGATGTCCATACAGCACTGTCTAATCCTACCACTCAAGCAGATTCTGGGAATATCCTGAATTGATAGGCTAGGAATACATGTCATGCTCCTCCTGGGAGTTCTGCTCATGCTCTTGAACCAGGAGGAAAGGCTATCACTTAAAGGAAACCTATACTACCCTGTTCTTTTTCTGAGTATTTGGAACATACATATTGCTTTTCATTATATTCACATGCTGGGAAAAAGCGATTGTAAATTTTCTCCCTGTGTGTTATTAAGTTCTATTTGGATGGTAACATTTTTTCTTAAAATTGCCCCAAGGGGAGAGATGTGATGCCAGTATTAAGATCTGGTGTGCGAGGATGGCTCCAATTGTTAGCATCATTCAGCCTGGCTTCTGCTTCTGGTTGTCTGCTTTGTGCAAAGCAGGCAAGGCAATGTGTTTCTTTGAGAAACTATGAACTGATGTAACCTCATGTTCAAAACACATGCTTGATAAACTGTAAGCCACAGAGTAATTATAGTATACAAGCATTCTTTATTTTTATGCCAGCTATTTATCCTTTAATTATAGAGAGGTGGTCATATAGTTAATTACCATATTTATGAGGAAAAGTCATGATGTCTCTGAAGGCTAGGTAAATTTCAGCATTGATTACTTTTGGTTTTATGTAAAGGATTAGTCTTCTGTGGAAATTGGTCTGTCTTAGTTCAATGCCCACTAAATATTCAAGTGACTTTCCTTCATAACCATTTGTATTATCAAATCATGAAAATCTGAAATTTGTATCAGCAGTACCTTGTTGGGGATGAGCCAGGGGTCATATGTATGAACAGTTGATATTCCATTTCTAGCATAAACATTGGTCATTTGTACCCACATCTATTTCCATTAAGATTACATCCACGAAAACTTGCATTAGAATTGATTCAACTGCCCCTGGCATCAGCAATAACAATAGCAAATTTCAGTTGCAGTTCATTTCTTCCATGGGACACAGTTAAATATAATGATTTACTTCTAAGCACATATTTGAAGATGGATTTTGTACACTTTTGACCTCTAGCAGCTTATTTAAGTGTTCTCTTAGACTATTTTCTCATTCATGAAGATAACTTTCTTGTGTGAGAAATATGAACGTTTCAATGAACTCATAACACACCTAAACTATAACTCAGCATATGATTTGGGATGCTAATTATAAGGTTAGCAGTTCAAACCCCACAGGTGTTCCTTAAGAGAAAGACGGGGCTCTCTACTCCTGTAAAGAGATTCCGTCTCAGACCTCCACCCTGTTTTTGAGGGTCCCCATGACTTAGAATCAGTTGATGTCAATGAGTGAGAAACACGTGAAGTTCCTAATAATCATTGCTTTTGCTGTTAGGTGACATCAATTGGCAGGGCGAAACATCACCCAGTTTTTCACCATCCTCAAATTTTTTCCGTGTTTGAGAGTGCTGTGGTCTCTGTGTCCACCTTATTTACTTGCCCTATTTTATCAAGCATAGTGTCCTTTCCAGGAATGTGTCTCTCCTGATTACTTGTCACCAACTTTTTCTCCAAGGAGCATTCTGGCTATACTTCTTCCAAGGCAGATTTGTTCATTATCCTGAAGTCCATGGTATAATCATTATTTATTTTTTACCACACCTTAATTCAAATGCATCAATTCTTCTTTAATCTTCATTAGTTCTCATTCAAGTTTTGCATTATTGTTTTTTTATGAATTTTATTAACTTTATGTTTTCAAAGATGAAAAGGCTTGCCAATTTTGAAGTAATGAGGTGGCGTTATGTAAATTTTATGATTGAGATTAATCATTTTAGGTCTTTTTGAAAATTGATTGTTGGTATACCTCCAATAAATTAAAATTACATTTATAACACATGAGAAAAATGATGAAAACCTCTAGATTTTACCATATAGCAGAGATATGTAAAAGGGAAACTCCAGTCATATGGCCCAGAGACAATTGTGATATTGGCCATATTTTAGCCATTAAGTCCAATTTTCACAAATGTAAGCACGTTGTTTTTAAAGGTCCTGAGAATTTAACAAAGCATATTGACATCTTACGAAACTGCCCTGTAGGTTTCATGAGGCTTCAGTTCCTTACTGGATCAGCCAGCCTCTTTTCCCCTGGCCCACTTCGGAGGATTTAGCTATTGATTTTGCAGTCACTATGCCACTGAGGTATATCTTTTTTTTTTTCATTTTAAACAAAGATTTTATTGGCACATAATCCATATAACATGCAATTCAACAGTTATGAGTGTTATGATCATTACCACAGACAGTTTTAGAACATTTTCTTCTTTCTTGTTCTTGTTGTTATTAACTCCCTATTCCTCCCAACTTCTTCTGCCACACCTCCAAGAAACTATTAGTTCAGTTATTGTCTCTAACAATGTACCTATACTAGATTTTGTATACAGAAAAACATGCAAAAACAATAATAAGAGATGAAAGCAGAAACATACCAAAAATCCTTACAACAATAATAAACTAAAGCAGAGGCAATTCTCAATAGAAAAGGAAATAGAAAAGATTTAAAAACCTGGAAAAATTTAAAATGGGTAAAAAGAGAAATCAAATGACAAGGTGTTAAATCATTGCATTTTCAGTGATTCACTTTGCAGTGTCCTCTGCAAGGCTCTTCATATTCCCCATCCTTGGTCAGAGGGGGTTCACCCTTGCATTCCCTCCACCCCACCCTCTCTTCGCCCCTCCAGCAGCTCTAGTCCAACCACCAGGCTAAAGGGGCTCAACCATCTTGGTCTCCCCACATCCCAAACTTCCCTCTCCACTAGTAAACCCTCTCCAGTCCATCTGGATCTATGAGGTAGAGTTGAGACCATGATGGTTGGGGGGGAGGAAGGCATCAGAAACTAGAGGAAATTTGTATGCATCATCACTGCCCGGCTGCCCCTCAACTGGTCTGTCTCCTCCCCATGACTCCCCTGTAAAGGGGTGACCAATTACCCACCAGTGGGCCTTAGGTCCCCATCCTGTTCTCCCCGTCATTCAAAATGATGAGATTCTTGTTCTTTGATGCTCGATACCTGCTCCCTTCAGCCCCTCTTGATCACACATGCTGGTGTGCTTCTTCCATGTGGACTCTGCTGTTTCTGTGCTGAATGGTGACTCGATTATCTCCAAGTCTTTGAGAGTCCAGACAATCAATCATTTGGTAGCTGGGCACCATTGTTTCGCCTACTCTGTTTGCCTCTGTATCCATTTGTCTTCAGCGATATTGGGAGTCAATTGGTCCATTGATTTTAGTTTTTGTTCATTGATGCCTGATGCCAGATTGTTTCAGCACCTCATGATCACACAGGCAAATGAGCTTCTTCTATGGCTCATGCTACCACATGTTCTACACATGTCCTCAGTGGGCACAGTGATATATGTGTTTTGCCTAGACCTTTCACCACTGTATGGCCATGCTGGCTGCTATGTTTCTTCTGTGTGGGTGTGGTCTCTTCCTGAGTAAATGGTCTATTGTATATCTTCAGGCTTTTAAGACCCCAGACGATATATCCTATGATGACTGAGCACCATCAGATTTCTTCACCACATTTGCTTGTGCACCCATTTTACTTCAATGATCGTGTTGGGCCAGTGGGTCTCAAGGAATACCAGATTCATATAACAAGGTGTTCTTTCATTGAGGGAGCCCCAGAGTAAGGGCCCAAGGTCCACTTTGCTACCATAGTACTTGACCGATATGTGCTTAAATTTATTCCCACCTTATAACAGATACTTGTATTTATGTATGGGCATACCTATGTTTAGACGTCTGCAAGTGCCCTTTGCCCTCTAGCTCTTCCCTCTATTTCCTTCCATCTCCCTCCTGTTCCACCATCATGTTCCACCTTTATTGGCATTTCATTGTTTCCTCACAGATTCATTGTCCTTGCTTACTTCCGACCAGGCCTCCCACACCCACCTTTCCATTGATTCCAGACCACTTGTTGATCCCTCACCCCCATCTATGTGTTTGTCTACAACCCCTTCTCCAACCCTCCCTCATGTCCCCAGGAATCACTGTTTGCACAGTCCTTTCTGTGGTGCATTGGATCTCCAGAGGGATGTATTCCTCTGATCATCATGTGTCAGCATGGAGCTTGGACCAGCTCTCTTCCTCTTCCTCCCTTCTTGTATTTGTCCCTGTGAGTGTGGGATGCTGGCCCCTCCCCTAGCCTGTTCTCTGCCATGCCCACTTCCAGGAAAGGAGTCCATCTGACTGGTTGCATCTGGCTCTGTAGCTGCCTCTCTTCTTGCATCCTTCCATGTGTCTATGCTGTCATCATGATTGGGTGCTTCGTGGTAGAAACCGTTCGCCCACTCTGGTTTCTGTGGAGATAAGACCGGTACTCCCCCCCTGGGTGGAATAATGTCCCGTTCCCTCTGTTATCCTTTCACTTTTGAACTCCCTTTTATCTCCCTATGCCCTCCACCCTCTCATCTTTTTCCCATTACTGTGTTCCACCCAATGGGTGTGGTCCTCCTTCCTCCCCTTACCCTACTTCTTGTACCAACTGTTATGGTATAGGAGTCTTCTCTTTTATACTCATCATACTCTTTCTACTTACCTCAGGCAGCTCATGCAGTACTTCTCCTTTTGTGATAGACTGGCTTCGCTCAGCTTAATTCCCTCCAGTTCTTCCCATGCAGAGATGTGTTTCATGAGCTTGTCAGAGCTTTTGAGTGAGGAATAGTACTCCATTGTGTGTATGTGCCAGAGTCTGTTTATCCATTCATCTACTGATGGAAATTTAGATTGTTTCCAACTCTTTGCGATTGTGAATTGTGCTGCAATAAATATTGGCATGCATACCACTGGCTGTGGTATTATTTCTTGTCTCTTCTGGATATATGCCCAATAGTGGGATAGCTGAATCACAAGGTAGCTCAACTTCCATTTTCATTAAGTATTGCCAGACTGTTTTCCATAGTGGCTGTACATATCTACACGTCCACCAGCAATGTAGAAGAGTTCCTATTTCACCACATCCCCTCCAGCATTTGTTGTACTATGATTTTCTGATCTGAGATGGCCTCAAGGGTGTTAGATGATATCTCATGATTGTCTTGAAGTTTTGCATTATTAAGACGCAGCTAAAGTCACCGTAGTGTGGGCCAGCCTTACCTTAGTCCTCAGGGTGGCATCCTTACTTGTTAAGACTTTGAAGAAGTTTTTAAAGAAGTGCTTTCCAATATAATAAATAATTTGATCTGTTGACAGCTGCTCCTATGGAAATAGATTGTGTTCAAATAAAATGTATTTTTAATTTTATTGAGACACAGTCCAAATATTATATAAGTCAAGAGTTTATATCAAGAATAGTTGTACAATAATTACTACAATTAATTTCAGAACATTTTCTTCTCTTTTTCACTCCTTGTAATTAGCTCCCTAGTTTCCCCCAACCCTCTCCCACACTCATAATAAACCATTAATTTAGTTACTATCTCTATAGATTATATTGATCATGAAGTTCATACATGAAAAAGCATAGTCAAAAATTTAGTCAAAATTTCTAACAATAACAAAATAAAATAGAAAAGCCTCAGTTGAAAATAAAACAAAATACCAAATGAAATCCTTGAAAACTTTAAAATTTACTCAGTTTGTTATGATGCTGCTTACTTGTCCAGTTGTTAGGATATTTGTTTTCTTTACATTTGAGATGTAATTCAGACTGAAGGCTGTATTCTTGGATCTTCATCAGTAAGTGTTCAAATAAATCTGCTTTTCTTTCAGCAAGCAGTGTTCTCATCTGCATATTGTAGATTATTATTGCAATCTTGTTGCTTGGTTCTTCTTCACAGAGTCCAGTTTCTAAGATCATTAGTATACAGATTAAATAAGTAGATTAAAAGGATACTACTTTGATGCAAAACTTTTCAGGTGATACCTTAATTACCAATTATAACTTTTATTTTCTGTCTGGTATGAGTTGGACTGTACAAGGTGGTAGTTCAAATCCACCTGTCACTTTGCAGGAAAAAGTCTAAATGGTTCCATAAAGATTTAACCACAGTAAGGCAATATAGGTTGCTAGAGTTGGAATTGAATCTATGGTAATGGATTTAGGTTGGTTTTATTTAGCAGTTAAAATAGATGAAATAAATCTAAATGTACTGATGTAAAATGTTTCATTATACACACACATATGTATGACCAGACTTCACAGAGTTCTGGGGAAAATGCTACTTGGCATTTTTGCATAATGTTTCGAAATCACTTCATGTATATTAGAAGTTGGGTGGATTTGAGCCATGAATCTTTCTTTAACAGTGGCGTGCTTAACCACTGATCTACCAACACTCTTTAAAGCCAGCTTAGACCCTATAAGTCCAGAGTGAGAAAAAGAGATAAGAGCAACTTCAGAGAGAATAGAATCCATACCAGTTAGATTGTATTTCAATGCTTTGAACCAGCACTCTTTTTAAAACAAGATGAAATAGCAAATGGATAAACACAAACTTAAAATACAGCTTGCAAGCAAGAGACCTTTTCCCACATCAAGCTTTTTATTCATTGCAATGGATTGATTCTGGGTGGACATCTTTACAACAAAGAACAGCACCCAAAAAAACTAAATCGGAATACGACCATATCACCTAAAGTAGACATTCGCCTGACCAACGGTCTGCCTGATTTTTTCAGCAGCATAGGAATGAAGCTGTGCAGAAACACAGTCACCTTCTGAAAATGCTCATGATTCTGGGTTCTTTTCCCACTTGGTCACCTGCTAAATTCTCAACGTGATCATATGAAACTGTGCCCTCAACACTTTGCCTCAAGATCTCAGTTGGAAGATTTCCAAACTATTCTCAGAAAAAATAAAGGGATCCTTGATTAATCCATTCACACTCATTTTAGGATTACACTTGTACACCAGTTGTGATTGAAGTATGAAAAAAGTCAGGACAATAGGTCATTTAACAGGATTTCCTGACAGAGGAGAGAGAGATTACAAGAGAAAGAACAGATTGTTGACAAAAAGATTAACTCTAAGAAACGTAATTCAATTTCTTGTTGATAACATCTGCTTTCCATTGTCAGGAAAATTAAATAGCAAGTGTGAAATGAGAGATGAATGATAGCTGCACATCTAGAAAACAAATACCTTTATAACTCGTGTATAAGCCGAGTTCTTCACAATTTTATTGAAGTTTTGTGGTAAAATTAGATATCTTGGATGATATTCAGGTTAGCTTATACTCAAGTATAGATGGTACTACAGTCACAAAATTGAAGCCAATGCTAGAAATCATAAAGAACAAAATTCACACCGAAAAGAGTCAAAATGGTTACATTGATCAGAGTTTTCCAAACACAGGTGTTATTATTGTTAGGTACCAGCAAGTCCATTTCCATCCATAGTGGATCTTACAGTAGAATGATATCCTGCCCAGCCCTAACCCATCCTCACAAGCATTCCAATGTTTCAGTCCATTGTTGCAATCACTATGTCAAGTGGTCTTTTCAAGAACTTTCTTCTTTCCTAAGCTGCCACTGTATCCAACAGGGGCTGACCCCTGATAATATGTCCAAAGTACATGAGATAAAGTCTCACCATTCTCCATTCTTAGAAGTATTTTGGCTACATTTACAAGACAGGTGTGTTCCTTCTTCTAGAAATCCACAGTATAGTTAATCATCTTTTGCACCATGATTCATAAGTGCCAGTTCTTATCTGATATTATTTATGGATTGCTCAAACTTTATAGGCATACAAGTGACTAAAAATTTCATAGCTTTGGTCAAGTGCACCTTAGTCTTCAAAGTTACATCCTTACTCTTAAACACTTTAAAGATATATTTTCAGTCAAGTTGCCCAATACAAGACCTCATTTAATTTCTTGATTGTGCTTTTACAATGTTGATTGTGAAACCAAGTCATTCTTGGACAACTTAATATGTTCTCAATTTACCATCATGTTTCCTCTTGATTCTAGTGTGGGGATGTTTATTTTCTTTATTTTAAGGTACATACAATCCATAATGAGGGCAGTATTCAAGCTAAAAAATATGGACATGTGGGGTAGAGGACTGAGTTCTTAATTGACACCATCAAAGACTGTAGTGCATTGTGGGTATGAAAGGCAACTTACTTCCCTGAAGCTTGATGGGTAAATCCTCTGTAATTGGCTATTGCTCAGCCTGAAGACATCATAAACATATTTTATTTTATTCAGGAGCCAGTCTCTTAATCAGCATGCTGGATAAAGGATAAATAGATAATTGCTTTTGGAAATGACAGAGTTTTTTAGTTTTTTAGTTTTTTAGTTTTTTAGTTTTATGCAAGTATATATAGCCAAGCATGAGCAAGTACTAACAAAGCTGGCTATGTAGTCAAAACTGAAAGCACACTGACTCAGTGTATGGGATCCTCATTAGCATTAGATGACAGAATGCCTGAAAAACTTGCAAGAAAAAAGTTTGTGACCTCTGTCAGACATAATGAAAATACACACATCAGACAATAGATTAATAGGCTAACTAGAAAAATAGATTGCTGAGGTCTAAATATAGGACATTTAATGCATCAAAATCACTTTGCCAAGATAGTAAAAAGAGAAGTCAGACTGGGAAAAATGTTTGTTAGTGACATATTGGACACGGGACTAATCACTGAATTTTATAGAAAACTTCAGCATCTCAACAAAAGGCAAATTAAAACAGTGTGCAGAGGACATGGGCAGACAGTTCCTAAAGAACACATTCAAATGGTCAGAAATTGTGTGAATATATGTCCCAAATAACTTGTTATTAAGAGAGATGCAAATAAAAACAGCAATGAAATAACCCCCCAAGCCAGCTTTGATAGTAACTTTAAAAATAATAAAATAAACATTAAACAACAGAATGTTGGAAAGTGGGTAGAGCGATTGGAATTCTCCTTCATAAATGGTGGGACTTTAGAACTGTCCAGCCACTGTGGTATGGAGCTTCCTCAAAAACATTGAGAATACAAATAGCATCTTAGCCAGCAATTCCTTTCCTTGGTATATATCCTAAAAAGATAATAACTGTAGTACACCCTTGTTTATGGAAGCACGATTCACAAAGCAAAAACATAGGAGCAATCTAAATTTCCACCTGCCAAAGAATGAACAAAAAGCCTTTGGTCAATGGACACGGCGGCATACTATGCAACATTAAAGAACAACAGTGAATCTGTGAAACACATCACAACATAGGTGAACCTGGAGTTCTTAATACTGAGTGAAATAAGTCAAGCCAAAAGGAAAAATACTGAATAAGACAACTTTATTAAAAGATCAAGAATGATTTTTGACTGTAAAATAGATTCACATGGTTTCCAGAGGTAGGGGGAAGGGGTCTGGGGTGGTCCTAGTTAGGGTGGGGGATGAAGAGGTAGGGGAAAATTCTAGGTTAGGGAGTCCACAGATGCTAGCTTGATAGAGGATAAAGACTATCTCCAAGAGAGGGAGTTGGATAAAAAATAATGGAAGCCAGAAAAGACATTAGGTGATTTATTAAGTTGTTGAACATATAGCCAAGGATCACCTCTTTAATCTTAACCTAATTCAAATGAAGCTTTTCTGTTTTTTAAGAGAATTCTACTTCAATAAGCACACCAATTTGAATATCCACCTAACAATAGAAATCCATTCTTCTGAGAAGTCAGGGACTATACTACTTGTGGAGAAGTACGAGAAGATGATTACCAGTGAATGAGAAGGACTCTTTAATTGACAGTTGAGAGTGGGTGGATTGAATATGAATGGATTGAAAGTAAGAATTGAAGCCATTGAAACATAGAATTAATTCCAAATAACTTAGGTAAATATAGTAGTAGAAACAGTTCAAAATTATAAAATTTAGAAAAAAAATAGAAACCGGACACAAATCCTAGGTAATACTAAGAAACATGTAAAAATGATATTTCCAGATTTTATGAAGGAAAAAAATCCTTATGATTGTTTCATTCAAAGCTGTTTGTTTGTTTGTTTTAAACAAAGGCTACCAAAAGGAGTACAAAACAGTTTATAAAAAAACAGTGATAAAGTAAAAACCATGAACAACATACATGTCAAAGGATTTATGCTTCTAACTTTAAAAAACACACTAATTTTAAAAAATGGGAAAGGTTTATGTCCTGCTGAGAACTTGGTCCTGACTCTAAACAGTTAGGGTCATTAAAACAGTTAATATTGATATGAATGGGATAATTGCATATATAGCATCTGGATAACAGTTTCGGCCTCTCAGTTTCCTTGAGAAGCTCATATCCCAGTTTTGGTATAGACTTCATCTGGCATGGACCTCTGTAACTGCGTTAATCCAAAGAAGTTGGCCTCACCTCACCCACCCCACCCTTAGAACCCACATGAGAGATATGTGTGTCCGACATAATTATATCAAAGTCCACAATCACTCGCTGCCTGCCATTGAATTGATTTCAACGTGTAGTAACCTTACAGATGTCCAAGGCTATAAATCTTTGTGGGAGCAGAAAACCCCATCTTTCTCTGGTGTGTTTAAACTTCCTAGTGTGTGAATAGCAGCCAAAGCACTACATTCTCCAGCCTCGAGAATACTTCAAAAGATGTTTTCCCTTAATTCCAGCATGCTGTCAATTACTGAAAATAAGCACACGTATCAAAGAAAATTAATTGATCCTGAAGGGGTTACAAAAGAAAGTGGTATGTTCTGAATGGTGTAATACATTGAAATACAGTAAAACTGAAGCACAAGCTCAATCCATTTAAGGCACAAATATTTACTCAAAACAAGAGAATGAAATGACCAGCTTTATCCCTTGTCATGAGAGCAGAAGAACTAGATGGTGCCCAGTATCAGAACTAAACATTTGATCAAAAATTCTGTGAAATGATCTTGATCAAAACAAGGGAAATACAAAACAGAATTTCAACTTCTCATGAGTTCTTGACTTTCTAAAGCAATGAAAGTTTTTTTAAAAAGTAGGGGGGAGGGGAAGATGAGGGTCCGTCTTATGGTCCAAAGGTGTGGTACCCCTGAACATTTGTTTATGATCCCATGTGCCTGCTTCCTGTCTGCCGCTGTTTGCATGCTGTATATTACTGTGTGTTCAGGGGAAGTCCTGCCTCCTAGAGTCTCAGTGTCAGTCAGGTTACATACTGGGCACTCCTTTCATTTGTTATTGAAAGTGACAATGGTTCTTAACACCACTGTTGAGTTTGCGCTGTTAAATGTTACTCTATTTTGCTTTATTTTAATAAGTACTTTTGTATATCGGTACTATTTGGGTCAGAATACTTTTTTCTTGTTTTCCTGCTCTAAAAACTGGGTGCAGTGCATCTTATTGTCCTAAAAATACGGTAACTGGTTTATTTAAAAATAACTGGTTTAAACACTTTGTTTTTAAAAAGCTATCTTTGTGGGATCAAACTGACTACAGTTAATCAAAAGATTAGATCGGAATTTTAGTGTGTTAATGTCAGTAGAGGCAAAGCATAACTTTCTTAGTACATAATAATTGTTTTAATAGAAATTCTGTTCCCTCTTCCAACAATAGAAACCCCCTTAACAAGAATATTTATTTTATTTCACATTAGGGTACTCCTATAAACATAAGTGATCTATTTAAGCATTTGTACAGATTGTCATGCCCAACGTGTGGTGGAAACTATTATAGTGTGAAATACTGCATACATTAGTGCCATAAGCAGAAGCAAAACCAATCCTGTGGTTTCTTGCCAAGACAAATATGATTATACATTACCGTGTTCCTTGTGATAAATTCCTTTGAGGATTCAGAATGCTGTGCATGAACAACTGTGGCAGTCTGTTTAAAATTCAGTGGGTTTTTTTATAATGCAAATCTTTGTTTTCCAGAGCTGCTGAACTGTAATGTAAATGTTATATAGGGCCTTGTCAAAACAGCTTTACTAGTGATTACATATTGGGATAGGTAGTCAAATGAAAAATACTCATAGTTTAGGCATGTTTCCTTAATCTAAATTTTGAGGCCTTAAAATTTATTTGTAACAAAAAATTATTTTAGTCAAGCAATGCCTACATGCTTCCATTTGTTCCTATATGTTAAATTTAATTTTGTTTGAGAAAAGAAAATGGAGAATGTAAGTTTAAGAAAACACACACATATAACATTGTAGGTTAAAAAAAAGGCAAGTGCATTCTGTTACTATTTTGCCATGTCATTTCTTTCTCTTTGTGCTCACATATGATCACCTAGTTTTAACATTATTTATAAATCATAATATACTATATGAATAATAAAAGTCAATTTTTACAGCTAACAGAACATTTATTATAAAACCCTCCTTCCATAATTTTGAGTACAGACAGCAAGCGTGCTCATTTGTGTGAGTTGATGACTATATTTCTCTATTGTATAATTCATTCAGTCATTAGTGAAGGAACAAGTAAAATAATGACCGATCTAAAGAATCATTTGCAATGCACACATAATTAGTCAGACATGGGGATCGTTCATGCTCCATCATCCCCTCTTCACCCAGATCTCTTCCCTGACAGTGGATCGTCAGGACATCATTGGTGATGTCACAACCAGGAACACTACAACCCCATGGAACTTTTTAATTAGAAAGAAATGTAAACTTTTGTTTATTTTTTAAGTAGGAAAGCAAACCAAGCACTAATCCAGTCAATAGCTTTAAAAATTAGCCCATGTTTGTTTTTCAATGCTTTGATTAAAGAGGCAACCAAGGAACAAGTCATGTGTACATGTTGTTCAAAACGGACAACTGTCTCCTGCCACAATGATAGTTGGAATGTGTTTCCTTGCTTGGTTTTTTTTTTTAGTATCTTTGAAATTTCTTAATTTGGCTCTTCACCCAAATTACTGGGTGGGGTTATGAAAATAGGGCATGTATAACAGTAAAAGAGAGGTTTGGTCACTTGTTACCTCCCTCGTGGCTATAAGGAAGATCCATCTTTGCAGCAGGATCAGAGAGAAAAAAGTCGCAGGACCATCAGAAGAGCATGCTCAGGATCTCTGTGATAACAGGTGAAGTAGAGGCACCAGGCTCATGTGACTCAGAGACGATGGGATGGGACCAAGAAGCCATCCCAAGGTGAAGGAATCATGAAACAGAACAGAGGAGCGGTGCCCAGACTGTGGGCCTGGGAAGCATAGCAACAAGCTTGTTTCCTGGTCCAGGAGGCCAAGAGGCTGAGGGCTAGAGAGAGACTTGTCTGCTGACTAAGAAGGGGTGTTTCTGTAGACCAATGACTCTGGACCAATTGCTACAGATAATCCTGTTTACCAGCACTGACTTGTGGTAATTTGTAAACTTTCTTTATTTACCCCATAGTTGTAAATATTGCCTGTAAGTTCTGTGTGATCTTTTCAATGAATTATTGAACCTAACATATATTTAGATTTGCCTGAGAGAAACAGTTGATGTCAGAATAAGTAAAACATGTCGAAGAGTAGAGGCATATCTGACTTCTGCCTCGTGGCAATAGAAAAGCCAGGGGAGGACAAACATGGTCTCTCTAAGCTGTTTTTCAAAGCAGTCTATTTCACCCCCACAGAATTTTATCATGAGCATTGTTGTAAATTAATAAATATAGCAATCATATCAAAGAGAGTAAAAAGTCATCTTTTAATAAGATCTTCATATGTGCCTGAAATTAATTGAAAATCTTCATTTAATTTTTTATAGAAAATCTCATTTAGTCTTTATAGACATCATTAAGTAAATTTTATTATCACTATGGTACAGAAAAGTGAAAAGAGAGAGGTTAAGAGACTGCCAAGGCCCCTGACATCTGTATTCTGAAACAAATATGAAACCATATTTGTCTTCAGATTTCATTTTCAGGTTCACTATGCTGGGGCAATATTATATCATGACATTGACAAGTAATAGTGTACATAAATCACCTATGCATTACCTTTTCTTAGATCATTGCTTTGGGCTCTCCACGATTATAAACTATACTAAGACAAATATTCTTAAAATGTTTGTTTGTGAGTTCAGTTAAAAATTTAATCAGGATAAATTCATAGCATTGAAAACACTCAGACAAAGATAGATATTCTTGATTCATATTAAAAACTGTAATCTACCCAATTCTGACACGTAGTGACACTATGTAGTGTTTCTGAGGCTTAAAACCTTTACAAGAGAAGATGGCCTCATCTTTCTCCCACTGAGAATCTGGTGGATTTGAACTGATGACCCTGCGCTCAGCAGTCCAATGCTTGCCCCACAATGCCAGCAGGGCTTCTCACAAGAGCAAATGAATCTTATATTCTTTCTAACAATGGAAAATGTTGTTCTTTATACATCAGCAATATAGACCAATGATAAGTAAAATGTCTTAATTAGATTTATAATTTTGAACATTTTAAAATAAATTTGTAAATAAATTTACAATAAATTTTTGCAATAAATTTTACTCATTTTACATTTTACAATAAATTTTTACTCATTTTTCTCTTTTGACTGGTGCAATCAGATTTTGAAACAATGATTTAATAACTAAAAAAACAAATTAGACATCTTAGATTTTAGGCTTGCCACCATGACTAGTTCTAGTATTTGTAGGTTTGGGATTTGGGGCTCAGCCTTACTAAGACATGGTATATGCTTCTTTTTGGGGTGAAGTATTGAGTTTCAACAAACAAATACCATAATGTAACCAGCCCTCTAGTCAAGTTATAGAACATTCTGTCAACCTAGAAGACTCCCTCCTACTCTATTATCAATAACCACTTCCACAACCATCACCTACTGCTAACCTTTAATCTGCTTTCCTTCTTTATCCCTTTGCTTTTTCCCACATGTTTTGTAAGAGGAATCTAGTAGTGTGTAGATTTTTGTCTGACTTCTTTCACTGTGACTCTCAAATTTGAAAGTAATGTATTTGAGGTTTATCCATGTATCAGTAAGCTTTTGTTTTCATTTCTTTTTCCACTGCCAAATCCAACAGTCCATTGTCTAGATGTATCATGGTTTGTTATTGAAGGGCATTTTAGTTGTTTCTGAGGTTCATCGACTGTGAATCAAGCTAGCCATCAGAATACTACATGAAACTCTAGCAGCTCCATGTAAATGCACTGCCACAACTATTGTGGGAGGACCTTCAGCAAAATTGTAGTTGTGTGTAATATTGATTATAGTGTTCTATAATGTGTGCATTCTGTTGGGTCACCTTTCTGTGGAATAGGTATAAGTAGCTAACTTCCAAATTTTTTGCCATCAATGGATGAGTGCTTTTTGAAATATTTCAGTTAACTTACCAGAACCTTGTTCTTCACTAAGTTCTGTAGTGTAACTTGTACATCCTCTTTCAATACCATCAGGTTTTGCTCATCTGCTGCCTCTCGGGGTGATTAAGCAGTGAGTAATTCTTTTTGGTACAGCAATTTTGTGTACTTTTTTACCTTCTTTTGATGTTCCCTGCATTATTTGGTATTTTGCCCATAGAATTTTTAATATTTAAACTCAAGCCTTAAAATCTTTTTTATTTTTCAATTTAAGATATGCTGAGCATATTATTCCTTTTTGCCTTCTAACTCCTTTTGTATTTTCAGCTGTCCTTTGAAATTTTCTGTTAAGCATTTTTATTCTACTATTTCTTCCATTTACCTTTACTATTTTATGATTAAAATAAGTTTCAGTCTCTTTTGACACCTACATTATGATTTCTCTTCTTTTTAGTGACTTTTTGCATTCTTCCTGAATGTTATTCTTGATGTAATTCCACTGCTCATGAAGTCTTTTGTAATTAGTGTTCACTGAGTCAAATCAGCTCTTCAGATGTTCTCAAAATTCATGTGGTATATACTCAGGAACCTGATCAAGAGGTTCTTATGAGATGAGGAAAATGGTTTAAAATAGGAAACGTGTGCTTCAGGGTGGTTTCTGCTCACCATACTTACTCAATCTCTATTCTAAGCAAATCATCAGAGAAGCTGGATTATATGAAGGCAAATGCAATATCAGCATTGTAGGAAGGCTTCTTCACAACCTTAGAGATGCAGCTGACAAAGTCTTGTTTGCTGAAAGAGAGTAAGACTTGAAGCACTTGCTGATAAACATCAAGGACAGTAGTCTTCTGTATGGATTCTGACCCAAGGTAAAGATGGACCAGTAGGTAGCATCATGATACATGGAGAAAAGCTTGGAGTTGTCAAGTATTTTTTCTTGTTTGGATCCAGAATCAATGTTCTAGGAAACTGCACTCAGGAGATCAAAGGACACAGTAGGTGGATCTGCTTCCCAAGACCTCTTTAGAATGTTGAAAACAAGGATGTTGCTTTGAGAACTAAGGTGTCCCGACCTACTTCATGGTATTTCGAGTTGCCCCCAATGTATGGGAAAATTGGACATTGAATAAAGAAGACTGAAGAAGATTCAATATATTTGAATGGTGCTAGAGTAGAATAGTGACAAATAAATCTATCACTGAAGAAGGAAGACCAGAGTGCACCTTAAGGGCACTTTCTTACATACTTTGGACATGTTGTCGGGAGATGTCAGTCCCTGGAGACGGATGTCATGCTTGGTAAAATGAAGGGGCAAGCAGCAAAAAAGATGACGTTCAAGAAGATGGATTGGCATTGTAGTTGCAACAATGGACTCAAGCATAGAAAAACGGATGGCACCAGATCAGGCAGTTCTGCTGTGCATAAAGTCACTGTTGTCCAGAACCAACTAGAGGGCATATTCAAGGTCATATTTTGGTTTCCTTAGAATAGTCTTACTTTCCTTCAGCTTCAACCTGAACTTAAATATGAACAATTGCTTCAAGCCACCCCTTGACCTCATTTCAGTTGCTGTTATGGAGCTTCTCCATTGTTTCTTCCCACAGGTGTCATCTATTTGATGTCTGTGTCTTGCACTGAAAGAAGTCCACGTGACCCAAGAGACTTATCTTCTGGCACTAACCCTGACATTGTTCTTCCACTATTCATGAGATTTTCTAGCATTTTTCTGTGATCTGCAGCTGTTCATATGGTTCCCAGTGACTGATTAGTTCCTAAGTGGAGAACCTATTCTCTCTTGGTAGTCCATTGCATCTGGCATATCTGCTGAAACCTGCTCAATAATGACCTCGGTTGCTTTGAAATACCACTGACTATTCTTAGGGCAGCACAGCACCACACAAGCCACCACAACAGAACAAACTGGCAGACAAGTGACCATACAGATATGGTAGAAGGTTCCATAAAAATGCAGATTTACACATGCTAACAGTCTTTGAGTGGTACACATGATTCAGTACCCAGCACTAACTGGAAAGGATGACAGTTCCAATGTACTTGCAAAGTGCCTCTTGGAAGGAAAGGCTGGCGATCTTGTGCTGAAAAGTCATGGCCCCGGAAACTCCAGTGTGATTCTACACTGCAGTATATGGGGGCACCTTGAATCAGCATCATCTTTACAGCGCTTGTTTATCCAAACTGAGCAGAGTTTTGAATATCATCCATGGCAAGTCCTGAAGGCTAGTTAGGATTTAGCCAAGTGATTTTAAAAAAGAGAAAAATTAAAACAGAGAAAGAGAGAGAAGAATGTTCAAGCTGGATGAACCAACACTTGTGGCAGGTGAAGCAAGAGACTTTGAGGATGGCCTTGCGAGATGATAGACTGTGGGTTCCAAATGAATGGGAAATTAATCAAAATTAGAAAAAAAACATGATAGGTTGAGTGGTTGGATAAATGAAGCCCTGGGAATTGGGATTTTATGTTTCTAATAAAAGTTGTGGTTAAGACCGTAGCTGTGAATATCAAGCAGAATGGTTATAGGGGAAAGTCATTAAATTTAGAGAGGTCAAGGACTTTGAAGAGCAGAGTGATTGGGCAGTCACCTCTCCTAAGGACCAGAAGCACATCCTTATCGACCGACTTACATAGACTCATGGATGACAGCGAGTTTGACAGCTTGGCGCAAACCCAAGTTAAAGTGAAAGAGAATTCCTTGCTGTTAGTTATCTCAACATTACTGAGATAATATGTATTGGAAAATACTAAGAACTGATGGAAATAGGCAGTTGTCTTCTTCCTTTTCCCCTGCCTTTTTTTTAATATAAAGATAACTTTCATGGAAAATCATCCAAGGTGATTTCTCAGGTTGGGATCTGGGGGTCTACATTGTAACAGGCACCTCATTGGATTCAGTTCCACAACAAGCACCCAGTCTGGATCCAGCTGAGCCTGCCTGCCCTGGTTTAGCACATTACAATATGCAGGAGGTCTCTAACATCCTAGATGCCATGCCCAGACAGATGGACTTTCTAGTCTATAGGTTACAACCCATGCATCAGGAAATGTTCAAGCTTCAACAGGATTGCAGCATGAAGCCAAAGTTGGCAACCAGGGGTCCTATAGCGTTGATTTGAAAAACCTTAATCTTCTTTGACTCTGAGGGAAATGGAGATAGTCCACAAGCTCTGTAGCTTAGCTGAACCTGCCTCTGGTTTAGTTAGCTTACCAGTGCGAACTGACTGCAGAGTTCTCCTTTCTCTAGAAAACATATTCTCTCTCTCTCTCTCTCTCTCTCTCTCTCTCTCTCTCTCTCTCTCTCTCTCTCTCAACACACAGAGTCATGAATGGGAGAAAAAAAATCCCTCTGAAGTCATATAAAATTGAGATGGTTACGTTGAGTTTCTAAAAAAAGGCCTTGGTCTAAAACCACCAGTTAGTCTGAGGGAGAAACATAAGGTTTTATACTACCATACAAAAGGATATAGTCCTCGCTTCTCAGCTTTTTGCATAACATCAAGAGTAAAAAAGTTACAGTCTCAGAAACCCAAGAGCAAATCTTCCCCTATCCTATAGGGTGACTATCAGAATTGACTTTATGGCAGGTTGTTTGGTCTGGGGTGAAGTGGGGAATGAAAGCATTCTGCAAAGTTGTCCTCCCATCCCGACCCTTACCCAAGGACAAGTCACATGTTAGATTTTGGGTGTTGATATCTCCAACTTCTTGAAAAAAGAAGAAATTACTTAACATGAATTTTGCAATTAATTTACAACTAAGTCTGGGTTTCTCAAATAGTTTCTTCCTAAGCCAATGAATTTTACAATTAATTTGCAACTAAGTCTGGGTTTCTTAGAGTTTCTTCCTAAGCCAATTGCACATACTTTCTCCTTACCACGATACTCACTGGCATCAGAAGTCATCATGAGGAAACTCAGTGTCATAAAACTGAATCTTAGAGCACAGTGCCCTAAGACCATCCTCAAAGTGCACAGTGAGGCGAGGGGAACAGCCACTAACAAAATAAAGTGGGCCAATAACTTGGAGCACGCCATTCGTCTGACTTCCCTTTGTAAAATATCTCAAGAACTCACTGGCATTGAACCAGACTGACTCAGCATGCTCCTTCTGAGTTTTCAAAACTGTAGCTGCTTATGGCAATAGAAAGCCCTGTCTTTCTCCAGCAGAGCAGAGAGTGCTTTCAAACTGCCGACCTTGCAGATCACAGCCTCGCTGGCAACCACGACACCGCCAGGGCCCCTTATAAAATGAAGACTGATACAGTGTTGATTGCTGACTGACTTAATTGAAAGACCAGAACTTCTCAATTTAAATCCTTAGCGATGTATAACTTTCAGTATTTGAAATATTTTATATTTTAGAAAGAAAATCCTATGTATTTTGTTGCATAAGTATAGTCTGGTATAGCATCTTAGAAATTAAAAATGAGACTTTTTCTACAGCAAGACATGCAGAGTATGAATTGCCTTGTGTCAGTTCAAGTCAAGTTTGGGGCAGTAAGTTTATATCTTATATGAAGACAGTTGGGGATTAAAAGGTATTTGGGGTTTTATAATTGTCTCTGACAGAATTATTCTTGTGGGTTAAAAAGGAAAATGGTATATTTTGTTGTATAAAATGCAATATTATGAGGAAAATATTTTGATTTCTTCTCAGTCTTTTTTTAAGCTCAATTCTATCACTTGTATAAATAGCTGTAAATAAGTAGTAGATAGATTTGAGAAACAAGCACCCTTATGTATATAACTTCATTAAATTCAATAAAAAAATTCCTACAGATATAATTTTCCCCACTTTATAGATAAGAAAAATTGGATTTTGGAGAGTAAAATTGCTTATAAAAGGATAAGCTGTGATGAAGCCCACATTCAGATACTTGGCATTCAACCTGCTTGACCACACAGCCCAAACCAACCAAGTCAAAGCTATATATACATTCTGAGTTAACAAAACAAATCTAACACATGGCCTTTGAGCCAACTCCAACTCCCTGACTACTTTCATATAAAGAAAATAACTGGGAGAGCTTAGTATAATGTTATAGCAATACAGAATTTTCAATAAACTATACTTTATCCAACTATATATTTTAAGATTTTGTTAATACATAAAATACATATTATAGGTATCCAGAAACCAATGTATTGAGGATGATGAAGAAGAAAACTCACAGGAAAGGACATTTAAAGATTGTCTTGCCAGGCTCTTCAGCTGGATAATTGGAATAAGCCACTGTGAACACCTTCGATTAAGGCAATAAACGTATGTGCGCTAGAGCGCACTGGTATTGGAACTGGTTTGCAAAACTGACACATACAGAAAAATATATCCTTCCGTGCAGGTTTCTGCTCATAGCAAAAGACAAGTAAGAACTAGCGATGATTACTATTACTTTGTTTTCAAGTATCTTTTTACACTGACTTTTTCTATGTATCTATAAGAATTTAGAATTAGTCAACCAAATTGGCCATTACAATAAAGTTGTTTTTCTCCTTATTTGCTTCTTGCTTGAATTCTAAACATTTTCTAGTTCTGCTCTCATCACATCCCACACTCCTGAACTTTTTTGTTAGTAACTGGACTCTAGTGTCCCAGTGGTTACATGTTGAACTTGTGTTGACCCACAAGGTCAGTCTCCTTGTGGAGAGTCACAGTGAATCAGCATGGACTAGAAAACAGTGAGTTGTTTTCGGTTAGGTGTGTAGCAGATAAACAGAGTTGATAAGTTATCACCAAATTTTCATGTTAACTAAATGACCATGATAAATAACATCTTTTAAAGAAGTAAAGTGTAAGTTCTACAAATGAGACGGAGAGCAAATATTAAAACAGATCTATTTTATACAGAAGATAGAAGTTTAAAATTTGATAACCTACAAGATTACATGAATTGAATTTGAGGATTCCTGTTATTTTTTAGAAACCAAGTGTCTTTTTCTATGAGACTCCTGCACTCAAGGATTTGATTCTTCATTTTGTCCCCTAGTTTGCTGTGGACTTGAATGAACATTTACTAATGAGTGTTTTATGTAGCACGTTGTAATCTTCCACTCATTGAGTTGAAATTCTGTCTTCCTTAATATAAGCCTCTGTATGTGTAATTGCTCAAGGTACTATCTGATATATTATATTAGCACTTTCTTCATGTGAAAGTTTAAGATGTTTAAATGAAAACATCTATGCATGAATCTTTGGCTTGCATATACCTTGTTTGAGTTATCATCAACTAATATGGTTGATTTAGACTTCACCTGCATTAAAAAGTAGGTCTCTTGACTGTATTCTTCAGGAAAGGGAGTCTCAAAGCATAAAATGCAGGCCAATTTTATTTTATTCCTAAAAATATGCTGATGAGAAGTAAGCAGTAGCCTATCTTCCCTGGTCGTGCAGTGGATTGAGCACTGGTCAGCTAACCACAAAGATGGTTCAAACCCACCAGACACACCCTAGAACAAAGATGAGGCTGATTTAGAAATGCAAAGGAGCAGTTCAATTCTCCTCCCTAGAGTTGCTAAAAGATCACTCTGAGTCAGAATCTATTCTGTGTCAATGATACTTGTATATTTTTATTAGTATGCTTTATAAAAATGTTTAGAATTGAAAGTGGGAAGGACCTTAGCTTGTGTTGTGTCCCTTCTCTCATATTTCAAGGAAACACATTGCTAAACCAGAAGAGAATTGCTTTTTTTTCCTAAAACCTGCAAAGATAGATACTCCTTCTCTTTCCTACTTTGGTATAGGTTCATCTGCTCTTAGTAAAGTTAATGAACAAATGACTCCTTTCATGTACATAGATCCCTTTACACAAATCCCTTCTGTTTTTCTCTTTCTTGTGCACAGTCAGGTCAGTGTTCTATTTCACTGCTTATCTCTCTGCAAAGCATGACTACCTTTAAATAATGAGCCTATCACAGGATCCTTTAATTTCTGTCTAGTAGGAAGAGTTGTCTAGGAAGTAAAATTGAAATGTGATATGAAACTGAAAGTGCACTGGACACAACAGTAATAGTCTCTCCAAAAAAAAAAAAAACTAAGTCTGAAAGTGTAATTTGCTTTAAAATATGTTGTTACCCATATAGGAAAGCTTGAAAACAATTTGTTATAAAGTAATTTAAATATTTTCAATTTTCAACTTAAGGTCCAAGAAAGGAAGCCTAGCAGTCATTCAGCATGTGATTTTCATCACCAACACTGAATTCAGATATTTTCCCAGACCTCAGTATTGCCTATCACTGTATTTCAATGCCTAATTCCTAAATATGGCCAAAAGATTATGAGATGGTCCTAAAATGCACGAACTCCCCCACCCCTTGTAAAAGCCCAGGTGTGGGCAGTACATACCAGTCACACAACAGTCAGCGCACCTTCTTCCTTGGACTCACAAGTCTGCACACGTCGGCTTGGATTTTCCTCTGCTTCTCTTATGCCTTGTATTGTCGGCAATGATTTGTCTCGGATCACTTTTCAGCTTTATGGAAGTCTTTTCATTCAGCTGTACATTCCAAGGTGATGGCTGTCCCTTCACATGAGGCCATTTCTAACTTAATCAACCTCAGGTCAAGGGGGAGAATGCTGATGCTGACAGCCTGTGGTCACTGGAACACCACCCTTTTGCTTCTTCTCTCTCCATTCGTACCTCTGCTCTTCTCTGTCCTCTATCACCTCTTCATCCTGTCCCCATGTCCCAGATGCTCTCTTCAATTTATACCTTAACATCCTTCCAGCAATGATGACTAGATGGTAGGTACCCTCCAGCAGTGTGACCTTCCTGGCAGCATTGTACCAAGGCACTATATGTCAGATCATTTTTTTTTCAATTTATAAATTTCAAATCCTCATGGGACTGCTGAACAGAAAATGATTCCTACAACTCTTCCACCCTTTTTTCTGTTATAATGTTTTCTGTAACTCTGACAACTCTGCAAGTCACACTTGCACTTTTGTAAAGAAAACTTTGAGATGATCTACTCGATTTTCCAATATTTCCACCTTGCCGTTCTAGTAACAATTCAAGTTTTTCAACTCCTCTTGGGAGACTGTGGAAAAGTGAGCATGCTTTTCTCACTTCTTGTTCTTACTGGATCATTTCTGTCTACTTTCCAATGGCTCAAACTAAAACCATAACACCCTAAACATTAGTCAAGGGGAAACTTCCGGTTATGGTTTATGAGTAGAAATTCAGTAAAAGTGAATTTTAGTTTCTTCACATACATTTTAAATGTAGTTTAGCAAACTAAACTTTTTTTAACTTGATAACAATTACCTGTACCTGACAACCATCTCATGGTGTGCATTCATTATAAGAATTCTATGATGTCTTTGTAGTATAGAGGATGTGGTAAACATAATTGCATCACTAAATTATATACCTGAAGAATGGTAATATGGCAAACAGCATGTTCCCTATTTGCTTATAGCAATAAAAATAAACCACCACCACTGGGTAGGTTCTGACTCATGGTGGCCCACTGGGGTGCCAGAAGACTGCCCTGTAGGGTTTCAGAGATTATAAATCTCTAGGGAAGCAGAGAGCTTCCTTTTTCTTCCATCGGGCAGGTGCTGGATTTGAACCTTCGATTTTGTGGTTAGCAGCTGAGTATTTTAAACAGGGAAGCTAAATCTAAAAGAACAAAGGAAAATAAAAAGTGCCAATATTAAAAACAACTACTGAGAAGACATTCAAGATTGGTTACATGGTAGGAGCTATGACTCATGTTAGATCCTGACATGAGCATATATGTGTCATCGTGTATTGGTTATATAGATGTTTCCCTATGATAGTTCAGTACCACAGGATGATCTGCTGCACACTTTGTGGACATTTTCTATTATTGGGGAGGGGTGGATAAAAGATTCTGTGAAGACTTACATGGTTGAGGTAATTAACAGCAATTGCAGAATCTGGAATCTGAATTCATGCATCAAAAATGAAGCATGTTTAAGTAGGATTTTGCCAACTAGCAAATGCCATTTCAGTCTGAGCATTTGGCCACCTCATTCTGCACCATCTGTCTCACAGGGAGCAATTAGTCTGCGACCCCAGCCTGCGGCATTAAATTCTTTTTTAACAATGGACAGAATATTAATGTCTCTGCCATTGCCATGTCTACATCCCAAAATTTAAATATTAATTTAGTATAAAGAAGACAAGACATCATAGTCTATTGAATTAATTATGAACCTTGACTGGCATCTCTCAGCGGCTAAATATGCAATAGCGCATAGACTATAGATTATTAACTCTGTATGTCTGTGAAGTTTCAATACAGAAAGATGGTAATTTTCCATTTGGCTAGCAGTTATTGGTTAAAGCACTGCTTTCTCAAACCCATTTCCCCAAGATTCTGACTTCACAATTCCTTTTTCTTTTTGCAGAACCACATCACCGCCTTCGCGGAAGTCACATGATATTGAAGCAGATGGTATTTCCCTGCATTGGACATCATCCCTTTTTACCATCCATCCATAGCACCCAAAGTTTGTTTGATCACTAAAGAAGCTTTTAACATTGTCTAATGACTTTTATAATTTTAGAATCCGTGTCACCCTGTCTCCCCCGCTAGACTGTGAGCTCCTCATGGGCAGGGCTGTGTCTTTCTTCTCTGTACCCCCAGCACCTACAGCGATGCTTCGCACAAAGTAGGTGTTCAATAAAAGAAATGTGTATACAATTGAACAAATTAATTCTTAAATATAATGTTCTATTTAGTTCCTCACGGTTACCACTCCAAGCATACGAAAAGAAACCCCTGAGGAGTCATCTTTGTACAAGAAAACCCTCAAGGCGGGGCTCATGAAGCTTTTTTAACTTATCGTTTATCTGTTCAGCAGTATGCCATATTTAATTTGAAGTGGACTTTGAAAGTCATGGGAGTTTTATTTCATTATACAGCATGACATGATATCCATTCTAACGAGATTTCAGTGTGTGAAATCACTTTACTTTTAGGAAGTCTGTTCTATACTAAAATAATGTTTGCATATTATCTTATGTGATATTTCACTTTAAAATACCATCCATACTCTACATTCTAAGACTGGTGCTTCTGCTTTTGAAGGGGAAAAATGCCAATTTTTACTGTAATAAGCAATGTATCATAATTAAAAATTATTTATTTGGACTTGTTTTCCTGGAAATGGCGGTTTGATTGTAGACATACAGGCAGTATTTCAGATGGTGGAAGGACTAGCATCAGCCATGATACCCGTGACTGAGCCATCTTATCCTGGTGACTGCCTGACCAGCATCGTCAATGCCTCCGTCCTTTGGCCTTTATGGTAGTCAAGATGCCTCCGTGTGTAAGTGGGAAAGAATTGCATAACTGACCCCACATAAAAGGGGTAGGATATTTTATTTTGCTTTTGTGTGCTACTCTTCAGTTAACAAAGTCCATTTACCTGTCTTTGTATTTAATAATTAGAAAGAGCCCACGTAAATGCTAAAGGGAATGGCTGTAGTTTTATAGATGAGAAAAATGAAACCAAGACAGGGTAAATAACAAACTGAATCACACACAGAGACAGGAAGGAAAAGTAAAACTCAAATGCGAGTGTTCTGGCTCAGAGCTTTCCCCCTTCCCATCCCCACAGTGGCCGTACCCCTTGGAGCAAGTCGGGGCCTTTCAGAAGTCAGTAAAGTCTTTTGCAAGTATCTACATTTAAATTTTATAAAGAAAGAAAAGAAATGCCAAGGGAGAATTGCAAAATCTTTGTGGCAGTTTGATAACGAACACCTTTTGAGATATGCAAATAGGCAATAACCTGTTTATAATCAAATTTAATAAGAATGTCAAGAGCCTAGATGTGAGACTGACTGTCAAGGCAAAGCCTTCATCAAGAGGCACTGTTACCATGCCCATCTCCAGCCCTTATCCCCAAGCCCTCAGAAGAGATCCCTAGGAGCACACGTTCTATGAAGAATGTGGAATTAGCATGCAAATCCTGGCAGTAGAAGGAAGATGAACCAGACCATGAGAAAGGCAGTATTTCTCCTCAGTAATAAGGGAAATCTTTAAACCTACTTTGAGTAAGTCAGGCTGAGGTGAGCTCACGTGAATCTTGACAGTTCACAGAGAAGGTCAACTTTAAAATCTCTCTACATGTAAAAAACTCATGGCCATCAAGTTGATTCTGATTCATCATGACCCTGTATGGGATTCCCTAGACTTTGAATTTTTTTGGGAGCAGACAGCCTTATCGTTCTCCCAGGGAGCAACTGGAGGGTTTGAACCACTAACTGTTCAATTAGCAGCCCACTGCCTAACTCATGGTGCCACCAGGAATCCTTTACATTCAGTGAAATCCAAGAAATAGGACCAAAGACTTGTGGATCATTCCCAATAGATGCTTAGTATCAAAAGAAAAAAAAATCCACGTTTGCCAACCCCAGGCTTCCAAAGCAATTTACTTCTCTTGAAGTTTAGAATTTGAAAAGTTGGAGCTCCTGTGACCCTCTTTCAAGGCACGTGTAGACAATAATGGCAGGGAGGAATCACTTACTAGGAAGGCCAGTGAGGAAGATGATCATGTAGGCCTACAAGACAGGATTACTATTTTCTAATTATAGAAGTGGTATCCTTTGTATCATCTTTCTTTGCACAGAAACGTGGAGTTAATGGGAATCTTGAAGGAGTCAGTTCTGACCCACAGTTGTCCTTTGGGACTAAGTAGAATGACCCCCTAGGGTATCCCAGGCTGTAATCCTTACAGAAGCAGATTGCCCCATCATCCCCCCATGACACAGCAGGTAGATCTGACCCGGTGACCTTTCAGCAGTCACACTTTTAACCTGTTTTGCCAGCGCTTCTTCTCCTGCTGGCAACCCTACTTAAAGACTGCCTTGCTTAGAGCATTGCTCCACCACTAACCTGGTCTGATGGCAAGAAGGATACATTCTTTTTAGAAAGCTTATGAAACTCATGAACAGAGTAAAGTAGGTGATACTTAAAGGCCATGTGCTGTCACAGGGTTATGTAATCAATGGTCCTCCCATAAAGGAAATTAAAAAGAATATATACATAGATCTACACAAGGTAAAAAGCGCAGAGCTCTTAATCGAGATGTTAGCAAGAATAAAGAAAAAAATATACTCTAAGGATACATGAATATGTAAATATGCATATATGTAGTCTAGTAAAAGCAAGCAAACACATATCTTTCTGATAAGGACATCTCCTTTTTATTATAGTTACTTGGGGCCCAGGTCAGTATAAATCGGTCAACCTGAAATTTTCAGTATTCTCTGTGTGCATGGCAGAAATTCTGCACATGTTTTATCTGAGTCCTAAGATTATTTAAAGGGTCTTTTATGTTAAAAGAGAGGTGAAACTTCTTTGACAAACTTTTGTCAATTCCACTTCTAGCTGGGCCTCTCTTTTCTCAGGATCTACCCTAGCCAAATATTTCAGTTACATCGACTCTATGGTTTCCTTTGTGAAAGAGCAGGAGGGGAGAAATTATTCTCTGCTGTGTATTGTATTTTTCAAATAAAATTCAAAATTTTAATTTAAAAAAAAGAAAACATGATGTTTGATTTTCTTTCCCCACATGCATTAGTTCTTTATTGAGGGATAAAAAAAAAAATGTTTGCTAAGAAACATGTGGGTCAAAATTGTTAGAGGATCTGGAGAGTGCTTGAAAATAAATCACAATGTCCACGACAGATAAGCTCCATTGTGAACTAATTGCTCTTCTACACCCCCAGGGCCATCCTGGGAACTAACCTTATTTGTACATTGCAACCTCTGGAAACAAGTCAGAATGCTGGACAAGTATGCATTTTGTTTGTTTGTTTGCTTGCTTGCTTGTTTGTTTTGGGGGCTTCACTGCCCTCTGGTGGTCTTGGGAGCTACCCAGCGCTACTCCTGAGAGCCGCCACTGGATTTGAACCACCAAGGCTGCGGGCCGCAGTCCCGCTCACAACTACTTTCGCCCCCGGGGCTCAGCCCACAAGTATACAATTTGCACATAAGTTTTACTATTTCAAAATATGTATACTTTTTCTACAAGAAGTTTCTTAGGACTGAATGGAAATGACTGCTCCTCCCTCTGGAACACAATTTACTGCATTTTGATCACATGGTCTAAAAAATTTCCCTGGATACATCAGATGGCTCTAGTTTCTTCAGGATTTTAAGAGAATAAATATTCTCCAGAAGAAAAATAAGATTATTTTAATTATTTTTCCTATTCTATTTTAAATTATAGGTAGTTAATGTGGTAGAGTCTCAAGACATGGCAAGATTAAGAAAAATGGACGATACTTAGCACCACATACACCTTTTGTGATGGATTGTGGGGGACCAATCTCCCCACAATCAATTGGTTTTCAAGGCGTGATTGTGCAATTGAGGAGTAAATTAAAAAGACATCAGACAAGATGAAGCATATAGGGACTCACCTTTGCAATTATTTCAGGAACCATATCTAAGCATAGAGAGAATGTATTGTGGTGTCAGGAACTTATATAATCTAGGACATGCAGGTGTAAGTAAGCATGTAGTACATAGCAGGAGAGGGGAAAGCTAGGATTATCTGCAAAATTGGAAGGGGAGATGCTAGAGGCATACATGTGACAGGAAGTTACATATGTAACAAGATAGGCAGGCTTTAGAGTCAAGATGGCAGCCTAATCCTGGCCTTCTCTGAGTTGACTTGACCTTTGGAGTCTTTGAGCCTTTCTCTAGGGGAACAACCCTCATCAGAAGGGAGAGAGCCCTCCATAGGGTGGGACAGATAATAGGCTCTGATTGCTTTTGAAGGCAGACAACTTTCAGGCAGTTGTTTTCAAGCAGTTGACCTTCAAGCTTATAATAAGTGACCATATGTTGGCAAACATCACTTTCAATTTAACATTATTATGGAGGGACATTTTGGAGCTTGACTTTTACTTAGGTGAATATGAGTGAGAGACAACTCCAACCCATTTTTGTGAAGGTGTCCTCCATGGAAGCCTTGATCTCCCAGATTTCCAACTTATAAATGTTGAAAGGACTCTTTCTAGTTTTTCCTCAAAATGCTTCCATCACTGCCATCAATAAGCTCCATCATATAGCCATCAAGATTATGAATCCTGACTAGAGAAGACAGCCTCCTCTTTCTTCCATTGAGTAGTGTATGGATTTGAACCTTTCACCATGCACATAACAGCCTAGTACATAACCCATAGCACCACCTGGGCTAAATGTAGAAATTCTACCTTCAAACTCTGGTATTCAAAGAGATACAGTGGGAAAATACAAATGAGTGGACATGCATCCACTTCCAGCATCAAAACTCACTTATTATTATTATTATCATTATTATTATTTTAATCACTGTTTTGGGGACTCCCTGCTATTACCACAATTCATACATACATCCATTCGTCAAGCACATTTGTACATTTGTTGCCATCAACATTTTCAAAACATGTTCTTTCTACTTGAGTCCTTGGTATCAGTTCATTCCACTCTCCTCCCCCACTCCACCTTCCTCATGAACCCTTGACTATTTGTTTGCATTTTTTTTCCTGTCTCACACCGACCCTTGTCTTCCTTCATCCAGTTTTCTATTGTTCGTCTCCATGGGAGGAGGTTATGTGTTGATCATTGTTATCAATTCCCCTTCTGTACCCCCACCTTCCCCTACTCTCATTATTGATCCTGAGGGGTTTATCTGTCCTGGATTTGTTGTGTTGCTAGCTCTTATCTGTTCCAGTGTACATGCTCTGGTTCAGCCTGATTCAAAAAGTAGAATTGGGTCATGATAGTGGGGGAAGGAAAAATTAAAGAATTAGAGGAAAATGTGTTTCATAGGTATTCTACTGCACCCTAACTGGTTCATCAATTACTTGTGACCCTTCTGTGATGGGATGTACAGTTGTCTATAAATGGGTTTTGAATCTCCACTCTGCTCTCCCCCTCACTCACATCAATTTGATTTTTTGTTCTGTATCCTTGATGCCCGATATCTGATTCCATTGACACTTCATGATTACAAAGGTTGGTTGTGCTTCTTTCATGTGGCCTTGGTTAATTCTCAGCTTGATGACCACTTTTTTATCTTTAAGGTTTTAAGGCTCAGATACTTTGTCTTTCCATAGCCAGGCACCATTGGCTTTCTTCACCACATTTGTTTAAGCATCCATTTTGTCTTCAGTGTTCATGTCAGGGAAGGTGAGCATCACAGGAAGATGGGTTCTTAGAACAAAATGTTTTTACACCAAGGGAGTAAGTACTTCTGGCATCATTCTCTGGCCAATTCACTTTTACATCACTTCAATATATTCTTATTTTCATTTAGGGCAGTCCTGGAGATGTAATGGTTATGTTCTGGTTGCTAATTGCAAGTTCTGGAATCCGAAACCATAGCTACTCTGAAGTAGAAAGGATAGAGTTAGTCGAAACTTGTCACTTGATGGCAGTGAATTTGGTTTTGGTTTATTTTCACATTCACTGAGACTATCATTTGGTTAAAAGAGGGATTTGTGTGGGAGTATGTATGTATTTTTTCTCCTTAAAAGGGAAAACAAAGGTGTACTTAACATTAAAAAATGAAAAGTAAATTCTTAAGGAAAGAACTGCAAATGTGTAGTGTTTAATAGGTTATTGTTGCTGATTTAATTTCTTCAGATGGCTGTGTAAAAGTATACAATATTAAAAGAAATAAGAAATTAATTAAATGAGAGACTTATTCAAAATAATGAAGTCCTTTGTATATTTATCCAGCTTCTCACTAGGTATTGATTTTTCTTGAGAAGTCCTTCCAGCTTGCATTCACTCAACAAATTTGTATCACATGATTCTATCAGCCAGTTAATATGCACTGTGCTAACTAGGCAATGATGACACAGACAGGGTCTCTGACCTTCCAGATCCTACAGTTAAGCCATGTAGTCCCAAAATCGGTGCCCTCCTCAGAGGGCTTCATAGAGCTACAGTGATAAAACTGGCCTTGGCTAGCCTGTAGTCTACTCTACAAGACTCAGCAAGAAACATGTGTACACAGCATACAGCAACAGCTAAGGTCCACACAAAGTACTTGCTCCTTAGACAACATTGTCCTTGTGAACTACAGTTAAACTTTAAAACCTAAAATTTTCTGGATGATTGTAATAAGGAGTTATTATTCCTCACAACCCTATGTTCTAAGTACACTCTTTTGCTTATAGTTTCTGGACTCAATTATGCCACAGGAGTCAGATAGTTAGATCTGAGGATCTCAGCTGGATTCACATCTATGGAAAGTCATCTGACTCTAGACTGATCTAAAGACGGCTTCTGGGGGAAGAACCAAGCTTTTCTTTCTGTGGAACTGTAAGTATAGTTTATATATATTTATACATAAATACTGTAATATCTATAACATATAATATGTAATGTAACTAATATACACATATTGTGCAGTTAAGGCAGCATTGTGCATAATAGATTTATAGGAATCAATTATCAGAACTCTTTTTTATCATAGTTCAGTCCTTTTTTAAATTTTAATAAATCATTTTATTGGCGGTTGCTGCAAATCTTATAACAATCCATACATCTGTTGTGCTGAGCACATTTGCGTGCCATCATCTTTTCCAAAACATTTTCTTCCCACTTGAGCCCTTGATATCACCTTCTCATTTTTTCAGAACTCCTAATTATGACTATGTGATCACTTGTTTTTCTTTGGTGATGTCAATTCAGAAATACTGGTCTTGTTAATAAATAGAAGTGTGATTTTTTGACAGTGCTCTCCCAAAAATTCAGATTCTGCATTCAAGAGAGAGGTGTAGAAGGGGATTTTCAGAAAGTTGTTTTCTCCAGATAACTTGAGCTTGATACTTCAAGCAGACTTTCTAAGTTTATTCAAAGATTGACTTAGTACATAAATATACATAACTTAGCCCATCCAACACTTGGAACTAGAATCTTAATAAAGAACCTTAAGAGTGACACAGAGATGTCTAAGGGAGAACAGAAGGGAATTTGTTCAGATGATTTAAAGAATTTCAGAGACTGATTTTTCTATCATTTTTTTTCTATTCACTTTTTTTATGGGTTTCTCTGCCCTCTGCTGTCAATTCGCATCATTTCTTGACTTGAAAACTCTCCTATAATCTTAGCCACTTCCAGTCTGCTATCCATTGACTTAGAATGATCTTTTCTATAGTTATAACCCACAGAAGAGCTAAAGAATGTCAAAAACACCCAGTTAGTCATGGTGCTGCTCTCTATATAATTAAGTCAATTAAGTCAAAGTATATTCTGTTCTTCTCTTAAGAAATAAGATGCTGAGCATTGTGATAGCCACTGTGATTGCTTTTTCTTGTCTGATTTATTTGTTGGCTAGTGTTTTTTTAAATTGCCCTCTATGGTTTAGATTAAAATCATCTGCTCACCAAAAATGGGGCAGTAATTAAATACTGGTTTGGGGTAGGTAAATCTTGATTTCGAATATTTTTCTGCTTACTAAAAATAGCAAAGTGCAATATGAGAGATCATGAGGTTATGGGACAACCTTATCAGAAAGATCCCAAATAGATATCAAAAAAAAAAAAGGAGGGGTGGCTTTCTCCCTTAGAGGATGATTTTTTGCCTGAGTTATGTCAAGGTAGTTTTATTGTAAATGAAATGTAAATTTAGAGGTCCTAAACTGCAATGATGGAATATGAAACATCAATGCTGTCAGTAATGGAAACACTCTTATTTTATATGTGATGTGGTAAGCCCATTATAGGAGAACAATTTATGTGCTACACCAGATAATTTAATGATACAGACCTAGTATTCTCAAGTGGGAAATTTATAAAGCATATGGTGACAGCATCTGGGATCATTCCCATAACATTTCAGATGGATTTATAGAAATACCGCAGACATAAGGACCTACCAGTTGAGCCAGTATCAAAGGAGACTCTAGTACTGTTTTCAATAGCAATACCTATTTAACAGGCATGACATTGCTATTTTCAACTCCCTTTTAATTAATTTATATTTTGTTGGCTCTTTCTAATTCACAGATTTCCAGGAATGTTGTAAGGATAACAGAGGCCATAGCTGAACCACATCACTTTGACCCAGGTCAATCTAGACATAGGTGTTGGATTGTCACACATTATTACCATCATGATAGAAAGTCATTTCCTTTAAAATTTTTATTGTAGATATTAGACCAAGCAGGAACTGCTTTTCCTTTGAGCATTCTGTGGTATTCTGCAATAGTGACAAAAACACAGAACTGAGTTTGAGTTTTGGTTTCTTCATCACCAGTTTTGCTGTGATTTAGAACATGTGACTTGATTCTTCTACTCTCTCTACTAGACAGAATCGAGTTGCAGTAATGAGCCCCAAATCTCAGCCCTAACAATGAATGCTATTTCTGGTTCATACTGTCTATCTCTAGTGAGATAGAGATTCTGATCTAGTTAATTAAGCAGAGAATCACTTCACTGCTACTGAATCAATGCTGATTCCTATAGAGACCCTACAGGATCAAGTGGAATTACCCCTGTAAGTTTCGGAGCCTGTGACTCTTATTCTCCCAGGGAGTGACAGATGGGTTCAAACTGCTGATCTTTCAGATCACAGCCCAATGGGTAGCCTCTACACCACCATCATCTATTTAATAGCCATTATATGTTGAGATCCTGACTGATAAAGGAGGGTCTATTGGGGGAAATAGTCATTCATCATATTAGAGGGAAAACAGATCATGATCTTCTTTTCCCCCAAGGAGATACACATCACTTCTTGACTGGCGAAAGCCAATCAATGTCACGCCTGGCTTCATTGGCATGGGAAAATGCCCAGGGGAGGAGAGACAGCAACAAATATCCAGAGTCAATGACCTACCAGAATTGCTATGTGCAGAAATTGAAAGTAGTTACTTATTTCACAGTGATTATACAGCACCAACTATGTTCCAAGCATTGTTTCAGATGTTAGTCATATAACAATGTGGAAGACAAACACCCTTGGGTCTTTCAATTTATTGGAAGAGTTAGCAAATAAAGGAGAATAGATTATTTATAATATGATTTTGATATTCTAAGTGTCATGAAAATTTCAAACATAGAAAGAATAATGAGAAGCAGATATTAGAATGGAGACACAAGCTGGATATTTTAGGCAAGGTATTCAAATTTCTTAGAACCGTGCATCTCAATCATCAACACTCAATACATGTTTCCCATCCACTAACCTGCTAGTTAACAGAACAGAAAACTCAAAATAAACTTTGTTCCTATATAATTAGCATAGAAAAAATTAACATTTTCAATTCTGGCAAGGATACACACTAATAGAACTGATACACATTTCTGCTGGCAGTGTAAATCCTTTTGGAAAGCTATTTGGCAGGGTATTTGATGAGCCATTAAAATGCTCATAACCTTGACCCAGTAATTTTATTCATGGAACTCTATCTACAAAAGTGGTCTAATTTGATAAGCATGTCTATTATTGTTGCAATATCATTTCTTATATCCAAACAACCTGAACATGTAGCAAAAGGGGGATTGTTAAATGGATTGTGGTTTATAAATGATGTAGAATATTATATGGCCAAGACATTGGTGATCATGCAGAATGTATGGCAAGAGTAAAATTACAGCATCTTTTAATTGAAAAGCAGGAGGCAAATTAAACACCGTGGTTAGTATTATGCAAAATCATATATAGATAGATAAGATTAAGAGACAATATGGAAAAGTAAAATCTAAATTTGCAAATATGGTCATTGAAAAATGTATTTCAGCCTTGCCTTTACCATCAACATATGTCTAACCTACTTCTCCAGTATTGCTTGTGTAATGAATCCAAAATTATAGTTAAAAAGGACCGAGAAAGCAATGCTTCTCACAATGAATTGATCCTGAATGAATGCCTAATGTTTAAGTGATCTAAACTTAATGTTTAAGATTAGGATTAGAATTTATCCTAATCTACTGAATTACCCTAAAGTCAGTACCTTTGCTGTGATACAAAAATGATTTCTCAACAAAATATTTTATAAGTAAAGGCCTCTATAAAACATCCAAAGATAACTCCAGAGATTTTTGTGAATAACATAACTTACCTCTAAAACAATTTCATCAAGAGGGAATGTTAAGTTTGACATAAGTAAGAACTAGGAGGCAAAAATTTATATAAAGAAGTGCATATGTCAATATATTAATAAATAATGATAGGGATATTGTTCAGTGTACATACATTTATATGTTAAAGCGTTAACTCAGCAGACAGAATTTGGGCCTCTATGCAACTTTCCCTCAACACAAGAACACTTTGTTTTAGTAAACTGGCACTGTGTGATACTCACTTTCCCAACACAATTGTCGAAGACAAAATGGTTATATAAGCAAATGTGGTGAAGAAAGCTGATGGTAACTATTAAAAGATAATAGGGTCTTAAAGACTTGAAGTTAAACAAGCAACCATCTAGCAAGGAAGCAACAAAACCCACTGTGTAAACTGGATTGGTATCAGAAAATCGAACATAAACAATTATATTGATGTGAAGGAAAAGGGTCAGAGGGGAGACTCAGAGCCCAACTGTGAACAATTGTACATCTGCTCACAGAATAGTCATATGAAAGGAACGATTCATTCAGGATGCAGTAGGGCCTCTCTGAAACATAAAACATTCAAACATTCCTCTGGTTCCTTAATGCTTTCTCCCCCACTATCATGACCCAAGTTCTTCCTTACAAATCCAACTAAACCACAATATGGACAGATATGTGTTTTTGACACACTGAATCCATAGCAGATTAACCCTCAGAAACAGTAATGGGAGTAGCTGTAGCATGGTAAAGAAAGGATACCTGTAAAGGGGAGGAAGGGGGAATTGACAGAATGATGAATGTAGCACCTACCTCCCCCCTCCCGCAAGGGAGACAGATAGCAGAAGTATGAGTGAAGGGCACAGCAGACTGTCTAATATATGAATAACAGGACTGAGCATGGGTGGCCTATGTGGTTGAGTGTGGAACTGCAGCCCACGGGCTTGGCGGTTCAAATCCAGTGGCAGCTCTCAGGAGCGGCACTGGGTAGCGCCCACGACCACCAGAGGCAGTGATGCTCACACACACACAAAAAAGCTTAAAAAAAAGAAATGACAGTATATAATTTCTTAAGGGTCCAGGAGGGTAGGAGGCTAGGCGAAGGAGAGGGGAAAAGGATCTGATATCAAAGGGCTCAAGTAGAAAGGTAATGTTTTGAAAATGATGATGGCAACAGATGTACACATTCACTTGATATGATTGATGAATGGATTGTTATGATATCTATAAGCGTTCCCAATAAAATGTTAAAAAAAAAGAGAGAAAAAAGTTGAACATAATATCTAATGTAAATTGATAGAATTTGTCTGGGGAATCATTTGAGGTCTTACTTTAAAAAATAAATCAGAGGCATGATGCAGGCTTTCTACAATGATTTTCTAACAGGGGACACTTTTGCCTCCCAGAGGCTATCAGCAAAGGCTAGAGATATTTTTGAGTGTCACACCTGAAGAAATGCTTCTGGTATAAGTGAGTAAAGGTTAAGAAAACCAAAAACAAAGCCAATGATGGCCATGGAATGGATTCCAAGTTGGGCTGACCCAATTGTATTACAGAGTTGCACTGCTCCATAGGATTTTCTTTGCTGTAATCTTTATGGAAACAGATTCCCAGTACTTTCTTCAGTGGGTATGTTTCAACCGCCAACATTTAAGTCAATAATTGAGTGCAAACCATTTGTACTATGTGGGGTGGGCACCTAGATTGGTGCCCAGGCACCAATCCCAGGCCTTAAAAGGGTGGCCTGGAGCATCCACTTAAATTGTGTTTGTCAATTACCTTATTTGCAACATGGGGATTAGTAGTGCTTCTCCTACCTCACAGGATTGTTCTGAGAGTGAAAATGAGAGATATGCTGTCAAAGTACTTTAAGAAACAAAAAATGCTCTGTATAAATTAGGAGCAATTAGCATTAGTTTATGAACAATTGTGTTTTGACACCTCTAAGTGGTCATGTTTCCCTGGAGAATATTGATGAAAATGATAACAAAATAATGCCACTTTTTTTACACTCCACATAAAATAATCTCTCGTCTTTGATCAACTGTCTGTGCTCATCTGTGTGAATCGCTTCATCATTACAGGCTCCTCACTGGAAGCTACAACTCATACCCACAATCCTTTAGGAAGCTTTCTACCCAGAGTCTACCTCAAGTAACAAGGTCCCCTCTCTGATTTCTTTCTTGTTACTTGTAACTTATCCCCTGTCATTCACTCTGTTTCCAAGTGTCATATGATGCATTCATTCATTACAATTACCCAGAGTAACTTCCACTTTCTACATGCTCCCAGCTGGAGACACCTGTTCAGACAGCACTGGAAATAGGGATATCGCTAAAAAAAGAGGGATATCAGGGAGTACCTTAGTCTTAAAATGGCTGGGATGTATTGGGATTTTACCTTGATAAGCAGAAAAATATGACGATCAAGACAGCAATCTCATGAACAAATAGAACATGAGGTTAAGATTAGGCATTAGGAAAGAGATTAAAATCCAGGTTTATTATTTAGTTTACTAAGAAGCATATACATGAGTCAGTCCAAAGGTATTGTTACTTTAATAGTGAGTATGCTCCAAACAAAACATGTTTGAGCATGTTTCTGTCATCAGTGGGTTACTGTATTATTTTCATGTCAGACTATCCTAAAGTACTTTATTAATATCAATTCATTTGATCAGTGTAAGGGAGAAGAACTTGTCATCATTTTATCCTCCTCACTGACCATGGAAGTACATGGGTCATTAAAGACTCTTATGAATGTTTTATGATAAGAATGGGGAAAGAGGCAAGGGCGAGAAGGCAAAAGCACAGGAAAGAAAGAGAAGAAAAAGAATGGAGGAAGGAAAAGCCAGAAGGGAAAAGAGAAGGAACAAATTTCTACTCCTAAAAGCCTACATCGCATTTACTAAAGTCTTGATTGTGCAGAGCAGAATTGACTTTAGAGAATGGAGTGGATCAGAGAATGGGGGAGGGATTAAGAAGGCTACATCCTCCTTGAACACATCCTCCTTCCTAGAGAAGACAGAAATGATAAATTGGCTACTATTATTGATCACTTGCATTGTGCTAGTATTAGGCATGCATTCGCACATGTGATTTCTCCATGTTACCTGATTATTAATATTATCATCTCTCATTTTAAATATCAGTGAAAATATAGTGGCCTGCAGTAGGTGACAGGGATAGAATTCAAATCCAGGTTAGAGTCCTTGCTCTCAACCCCTATGCTACACCTAGATTGGGAGTAACAGGAAATGGATAAAATATATTAAAAAATAGACCTCTTCTTTTTAAAAAATTAATAGTTTTATTCACATATAATTCATATATGATACAATTCAATGTTTTAATGCATTAAAAAGTTAAGTAATCATCACCACAATCAATTTTAGAACATTTTCTTTATTTTAATGCTCATTATTATTAGTTCTGCACTTTTCCCTAACCTCCCCTTGACATAAGCCTAAGAAATTACTCACCAAGTTATTCTCTCTATAGACTTATCCATTCTGGATTTCATATAAATAGAAAAGTGGGGAAGAGAACAAAACAAGAACAGTAACAAAATAAAACAGGAAAATCTCAATCAAAAATGAATCATAAAATAATAAAAACTATTATTTTTATAATAATATTACACATTTCAAATGATAACAAAGACCCACTATTGAAACAATCATTCTGATCACCTTCTTAAGGAATCAGGATGACTTAAAAGTATAGCACCTTCTACAGAGTCCAAGCTAGCCAGCATTTCCAGCAGTCAGAAAGTTGTTCAAGAAGTTGGGAGACAAGTACTTGGAGATGACAGCATGAAAGTCATTGGCATTTATGTAATACCTTAAAGTTTTGCTGATTGTCATGAAATGCTACCACCAACAACAAACTGTCATAGAGTCTGTTCAGACTCATAAGGACTCTATCTATGGTTTCTGAATAGCCTCTTCTCTGCTCCCATGTAGTGGTTTTCAACCATTCAATGAAATGCCCAATACCTAACCCAGAGTGCCATCATAGCTCCTTGTGAAAGGCAAAAGACATTAAATAAATTTGTGACATATACACACATGTTTATACGCACACACACATATATGTATATGCTACACGGGTAGCAGTTGCAACAGGCTAAAACTAGAATAAGCATTTTTTAAAGGTTAATTTATGTGGCTGAGATTTTGAGAACATTTTAATTTTAATATTTGTATACAAGCTCTTTTTTTGTCTATGTGCACGGAGGTGCCCTCCCCCCAAAAAATAACAGGATAAAAAGGTCAGCTGGGTGGAGCTTCCTTAATATGCGTTTTTCTCAGTAAGCAAGAATCCAGCAGCTCACTCTGAGTTAGTGCAGCCAGTGGTGTCCCAGGGGAAGATTCTGGTCATGTGGATTTTTTCATAACATCTTTGAACCTAATTTTTGGTGATGGCTGTTTTACAAGAACTTTTTTTGCTGTGAAATGTTGTTTCCTCCTCAGGAAGAATGCTGCAGTAAATGTTGTGATGTTGAACACAGCTTACAAGGACAGCAGTGTGGGAAAAACTCAAGTGTACAGTGATATTCTCATTTCAAAATAGGTAAAATTTCAACAGATGACAAATCCCATTCTTGATGTCCACCAACTTCCCAAACAGATGAAACTGTTGACTCATTGGTATTTGGGATTCTTCCCATCATGTCAGATCCTCGATGTAAGCTTTCTATTTCGAACAGTGGTTCAGAACCTTCCTAATGCCATGACCCTTTAATACAGTTCCTCATGTTGTGGTGACTCCCCAGTCATAAAATTTATTTTCTTTGTTACTTCATAATTGCAATATTGCTACTGTTATGAGTCGTGTGACCCCTGTGAAAGGGTCATTCGACCCCAAAAGGTTCCATGACCCACAGGTTGAGAACCACTGATTTAGGGGTTCTGAAAGGACAGTGTGACAGTGTATGACAAAAAAGAGCTGATTTGTGGTAGACGAGGGACTGACACTACAACAATGCACCTGCCCATGCAGCCTTCTCTGTGTGCCTGTTTGGGGCAAAAGACAACATGACTTTCTTGCTTCATCCACCTGACCTCGCTTCTCTTGACTTCTTTTGTTTCCATGAGTGCAGAGGGACAATGAAGGACAGAGATTTGGCAACACAGAAGAAATGAAGAAAAAATGAGGGAGGTACTGTCAGCCATCCAACAGATAAATTTGAAAAATGTTTCTAAGAATTTAATCACAGATTTGATAAATGGGTATAATAAATGGAGAGCACTTTGAAGGTGTTAAGGTGGTTTTGTTAAAAAATGTAAATACATACCTTTGAAAAAATATTGGTCTTTTTGAGGGTACCTGCTTGTATGCCATCATTTGGAAAAGAGGAATTTGTTAACAGTAAAAGTCACTTTTGTCAAGTATTTAAAACTTGGAATGGTGGATGATAAAAGCTTCCCTTTAACAATGCAACAAGAGTGTCTTTATACTTAGACATCTGTTCAGAGGGTTTCTGCTTCATAATCTGTGAGACACTCTCTTTTTGTTGTTGTACTTTGGAGACTGGTGCATGGCAATGAGTCCAGGAGTCATGCCCCAGGTATTTCAAACACCAGCTGATTCACCCCCCAGGTGGCAGATTTCAACACAGATTCTAAACTATGGCAGCCTGGGCAAAAAAGCTGGTAAGTTACTTCTGATCAATTATGAATCACAATAGAATATTGTTGTGGAAACACGTGTGGAGGCAGTTATGTGAAATTTAAGAAGATGACATATGCGCTGATTTCCGGTATCTCTGTAGCTAACTTTGTAGTAGTCAAACAACTCAACTCAGCTCACTGATATTGAGTCAATTCTGACTCACAGAAACCCTATGGGACTTAGTGGAATTGTTCCCTTTGGTTTCTGAGACATTCAATCTTTACAGGAGTAGACAGTTGTGGAGTAGACTGCAGGTTTGAATCTTGAACATCGAATATTGTGGATAGCAGCTCAGTTCATAGACTAATATGCCACCAAGGCAAAGTTTTAGTCATAGAAACCCAGAAATACTTCAATTGGCACATATCCCAAAAGAATGAGACAGACAAGAACAGAAGTATGCTCTCATTGAAGCAGAATTCACAATTGCAAAAATCTAAAAATAGCCCCACTGCAGAAGACTCGATAGAGAAACTCCAATAAATGCACACAATGGACAACTTCAAACAACAGCAGCAACTCCCAGGGGTTGCCTAAGGCCCTGTGAAAGGGATCACAAACCACAGGTTGAGAACTGCTGCCAGAGAGCAATGTGGTAAACAGAAACTGATTAGTCTTCTCCCTCTCCCCTCATCGTTGAATATCATGCATCCCTAAGACACAGTGATGGAAACGTGAAACCCCTCATAACATGGATCGATCTGGAATTCATTTTGCTAAATAAAATTAGTCAATCACAAAGGGACAAATATTGTATAGGATCATTTACAATTAGAAAAAAAAACACCAAGACAAACGCAGTCTTTCGTTCTCATGGCATCTAATTTATCAGATTCCCAGGCACTGACTAGTGCTCAGGAACTGTATACCACCCCCTTATTTGCACATGTTAAGTACCTTCCACAGGAGACCTTACCTCAACAGGGTCAAGCCCCAGGGTGAGAAGTGAGAAAAAAGACCTATCATTCCTGGTATATAATATTGTTCTCAGAAGGGCATCCTCAATTATCAGACACCCACTCCCATGAGAGTACTAAGTGAACATTGCCAATGCTGCAAGTCAAGTGTTGGGGGTGAATATCCGTCTCACAAAAGGCAAATATACTTCTGTGTATGGGTGAACCAGGCAGGGAAGTCTGCCATAGGGGTAAATGCTCTACATTAAGTCTATAGACCTCTGGTGAGTAAACTAAATCCAGTATCATATTCCTTAAAAGACACCTTTGACCTTGTATTTATTTAGTCCTTGGTGCCACGGGTTGTATACTACAAAGAACCAATACAGTAGGCTCTGGCCTTTCCAGGTTCACAATATCTTCAAAGAGCACACCAGTCGGATCTCCTTTGGAGCCTCCACTGGGCAAGCTGGATGTTACCTTACACACATTTATCGGAGATTTAACTGAAATGCTTCCTGGGGCTCACAAACCCAAGAACAGGATCAAGGATGGCAAAAGGCCTGGCAAGGTTTCCTGGGCTGTGCCTAGAGTCTCTGGGGTCTGAACTGATTCCATGGCATGCAACAGCAATAACCACGACATGGCAGGCTAGGTTGGCAGGAAATGGGGAGTGAGTAACAGTGAGTACAAAGAAGAATGCCCAGAAATTGATCGTGGTGATTACCCGATTCTTTTGAATGATTGAACTATTGAAATGTATCATATGTGAATTTTGTCAATAGAACTGTTAAAAGGGAGGAAAAAGACATCCTGGCTTTCTGATTGAAGGGAAAAAGATTGGGGGGAAATGCCCATTTTATGTAAGTGCTTTCAAAGTAGTTAATAAAATATTTAATCTTGAAAAAATGTATACAAACAGCATAGAAAAGAATATGATGGCTTGGATGAACACTGCAGGTAGTAGGCATAAAATAGAACATTTTAAAGTCCCAGCTAGGTGGTGCTCTCTTTTTAAGTAAATAATTTTAAACTCAATTACGATAAACCAGCTGGGCAGTTTGCTATGCAGAAATTGGCTTTCACAGCTAAGTTCTGTGCAAAATTTTATGAAATTCAGGTTTTAGAGATTCTAAAGGGGGGAACCTTGATAGAGTTTCTTGAAGAATGCCAGATCATCACAAGTATTTATTAGGAAAAGATTTTGAGAAAATTTGAAACACCATTGGTGAGAAAAAGATTGTCAACGTTGGAAGGAGAAGGATATTTCCCCCATCACAACAATCCTTCCTCTTAACCACAGAAATCTATCCTATGAGGATTTTGTTGTAAAACTTTATCTCACCTTTTGTTGTAAAACTTTAGCTTTACCATTTTAATCTTTCCTTGTCTGAGTTCTTTTTATTTCAAAAGTTCCATTCCAAAAATGTTTAAGCTCATGTTTAAAAGGAACATGAGTTGAGTCGTTTGAAGAATCCAAACCAGCCATTTTGATGTAGTGTAAATCAAAGACTGTTGAGGGTTACAGAGACTGCAACGCTGACTTCACAGGTTTATAGACCTAAATAGAGTAAATGTTGATAACTAGCTCTTCACATACTAATTTTCTTGTTTAATAAAGCTTTCTATTCTTTTATAGCAATACTTTTGTGGGTCTTATGACAAAAGCTTTGTTAACATACCAGAAAATCTGCTGATATAAGTCAAAATTGAAAAAGTCAACACTGAAAAGGGTAGGTAGCTTTTGAGACTCAAATTAAATATTGGTCATGATAATTTTCCCACAGATAAGTTTTGATCAGAAAATCTAGGTATTGAGCACACATAAAGCTCCTTTTTGAGGTGTTAGTATCCAAGTTGATTAAATTACTCATTTCATTTTTTATATTAACTAATTTCTACTCTTAAGCCTTTCTTTCTACTAACTATGTATCAATTTGTCATACTCTGTTAGCTTACATGTTGGTCTGGTGGTCTACACCACGAATGTTTCAAGCACTAGTAGTATCACTCATGGTAAAAGCAAAGCAACAACAACAAAAGTCTTCAACAAATATTTCAGAGGAAGACACTAGGAAGAAAGACCTGGTAGCTTATTTCAAAAAGTGTCTCAAAGAAAATCATAAGAGTTACAGAACATTGATTGAGAATTTGACTCACTCTGAAATGTGCTATCAAGAGGATATCGTCCTTGGAGATATGAAGGACCAGTCATAATGAAGAATTCCTCAAAGCAAACAGATATAATAATGCAACAATACAATCAAATTTACTGTGCCAGTGTTCGTACCAACTTGTCTGGGTCCTAATTCTCAGTGGTTTCACATTTAACACCCACCTCCTCTGCCCCAATTACTTGACTCATGGCCACTTCTGGACTCACTCTTGCCCTCCTCTACACTGCGTAATTCATTTTAAAATGCAAATTTGAACACACACATGCTCACACAAACACACACATATATTGAATACACATATCCTGTATATCTTGAATACACAAATTTGAACCCACACACGTACATATATCTTCTTTTGCTTCTCTGGACATCCAGTAAAGAACACATATATGTGAACACGAAAACCAGGCAAAATGTTCTTTTATACCTGGTGAAGAGGAACCGGAGCAAACTGGATAGCAGATAGTAGCAGGTCTGATCTTGGAAGTCTCACGCCATCCTCTCTATCAGCTTCAGCTAAGACTTCACTTCAACTTAAAGACTTCACTTCAACACAGAAGGCTGTGTCTCAAATGTCTATAAGACAGAGGTTGTCGTGAGGTGCTGTGGAGTAGGTTCTGACTCACAGTGACCCATAGCACAATAGAACAAAGCACTGCTCACAATTCTTACTCATGCTCACAGTTCTTCTTATGTCTGAGTCCACTGTTACATCTACTATGTCAATCCATCTTGGCAAGGGCCTTCCTTCCCCTGTAATTTACCCAGCATCATGTCCTTCTAAAGGAATTAGTCCTTCCTGAAAAGATGCTCATGTGTGAGATGAAGTCTGATCATCCTTGACTCTGAGAAGCATTCTGGCTATAGTTCCTAAAAACAGACTTGGAATGTTCTCTTGGAAGTTCATAAATCTCAATATTCTTCAATACAACCATAATTCAAATGCATTGGTTCTTCTTCAGTCTTCTTTATTCAATGTCTAACTTTCACATGCGTAAAAGGCAATTAAAAATGCCATGGCTTGGGTCTGTTGAAACTTAATCCTCAAAATGACACTTTAAATAGATTTGTACAGCAAATCTACCCAGTGCAATGCTCCATGTGATCTCTTAACTATTGCTTCTATGAGTAGTGATTTTGGGTTCAAGCAAGACAAAAGTCTCTGATGACTTGAATCAGTTTTATGCTTATTATGATGTTAATAATTGGATTAATTGTTAAGATTTTTGTTTTCTTTACATTGAATTATAATTCATACTGAAAGATGAAATATTTTATCTTCATTGGCCAGTGGTCCTTCAAGTCTTCTTCACACTCAGCAAGCAAGATTGTGCCAACTGCGTATCAGTTTTTAGTCAGCCTTCCTCTAGTGTTGATGTTGATTTATTCTTCATATATCTGTTTCTCTGATTATTTGCTCATCATACAGATTGAATTGGGGAGGAGATACAACTTGACACACACATTGCCTGGTTTTAAACCAGTATTACTTTGTTCTCTTTGCACAGTTGCCTTTTGATTCATGAACAGATTTTGCATGAGTGAGTACACTTTAGTGTTCTGGAATTCCCACTCTTCTCAAGGCTATCCATGGCTTGCTATGGTTCACACATTAGGATGCCTTTGCATAGTCAGTAAGGCACAAATAAATGTCTTTTTCTGGTATTTTCTGTTTTCAGTGACGATCCATCTGACACCCATAATGATATCTCATGTGTGTTAGTCCAGGTAGACTAGAGAAACCAATTCATAGAGACTTAAATGTGAATAAGGAAAAGGTTTATATAAAAGAGCAATTGAGTATTGAGAAAATATACCAGTCCGATCCAGATCAAGTCCACAAGTCCAATATTAGCCCATTTTGTCCTTTACCAATCCATAGAGTCCCTTTCAGATTTATTAAACACATGCAATGATACCAAATGCAGGACGATTACAGTCCAGTGGGTCGAAAGTCATCTGGATCTAGTGGCATGGCAAGCCATATCAGGGCTGGCAGGGGTCTCCATGTGGCTTTTCAAGCTCCAGAGGTCTGGTTCCATCCAGGGTAGGTCCATGTGGCTTCTCCAACTCCAAGGGCATAGCACTAAATGTCTTGTCAGTAGAGCATCTCCAAGGGAGTCAGCAGAGAGAGAACTGTTTCCAGCCTCAACGGAGTCGAGAGAGAGAGAGAGAGAGAGAGAGAGAGAGAGAGAGAGAGAGAGAGAGAGAGAGAGAGAGAGAGAGAGAGAGAGAGAGAGAGAAGCATCTCCAGCCTCCAAGGAGGAAAATCCAGGCATTCCCAGAATTCTCAGCAGAAGGCCATGCCCACACAAAGGTCTCATTGATTCTGTTTTGACTGACAGGTCAGACTCTACCCCTTCACTCATAATCCTCTCAAATTGACACCAGATTACGTAACTACCACACCATGTTTCACATTCTCTTCTGAATCTGTCCCGAACCACTAGCTACTCCCTGTCAATGTAATGCTACAGTAAATATTAAGTTATCCTCAACAAAAATTTATTTGCATGTAATATCAATGATATTCTTTTATAATTTAAGCACTCTCTTGGGTTGCCTTTTGAAGAAGAGGTCAAAATATGATTCTCTGGCCTTCCAAAATTCCTGACATAGATGAATAAGTGCTTCTGTTGTTTCATCAGCTTGTTGAAACATTTCACTTGTGTTCCATCTATTCCTACAGCCTTGTTTTAGTGAATATTTTCAGTGCAACTAGAATTTCTTCCTTCCATACTGTTGCTTCTTGTTCTCAGGCTATCAAAAATGGCTGAATATCAAGTATTTCCTATTACTACAGTGACTCCATGTTTTCTTTCAGTCTTCTTTTGATGCTTCTACATCTTTCGATAGTTTGCCAATTGAATATTTCAGTATTGAAATTCAAGGTTTGAAGTTTTTCTTGAGTTATTTCAACTAAAGATATGCTAAGCATGTTCTTCCTTTTTGATTTTATATCTCTGGGTATTTGTAGATTATATTATTTGATTGTCTTCTTCAGCTGTCCTTTGAACTTTTCTATTTCACACTTTTATGTCCTAATTTCTTCTATGCACCTTAGCATCTCTAAATTTACGAGCAAGTTTAGGATGTCTTCTGACTTCCACTTTGATCTTTTATTTCTTTCCTGGTTTTTTATGACCCTGTGCTTTTGCCACATCTGATGTTCTTGATATCATTCCTTAGTATTATCAGATATTCTGTCACTAGTATTCAATGCAGACAATCTGCCCTTGAGATGTTATCAAGTTTCAGGTGGGATAGACTCCAGGCCATCTTTTAGGTCTGGTGGACTTGTTTTTATTCCGTTAGTTTCAGCCTGAACTTACATAGTGAACAACCGATGATGTGCTCCACAGTAAATCCCTAGTTTCATTTGACTTGTTTTTATCGAGTTTCACATCATCTCTTCTCATTGATATAGTCAATTTTATTTCTGTATATTCCACCATGAGAAATTCATGTGTATCATTGCACTTTTTGTTATTGAAAAAGATATTTGTCAAAAACAAATTACTGTCCTTGTAAAATTATCTCATGTCATCTCCACCCTTTTTCAACTCCTCTTTCTTCCACTTTGTTTCCAGCTTTTGAAATGAATCACCAACTGTCAACGCACCCTGATTGCATATTTGTTCAATTTTCAACAGAATGCATTGGTAGAATTCTTCCATTTTTCATCACTACCTTCAGTGACTTATACAAATGAATTTGTATAATTTTCTATTGACTGGATTTTCTTGTATGCAGATATATTGTCTTCTCACAGCATTGGACTACAATGTAGATCCTGAAATGTCCTTTGTGATAATTAATGTCATTCTTCTTGAATCTGTCCATCTAGCATAGTAAACTGTCTAATTTACAAAAAAGGCCAAGGCTAGTCCAATTCAGATCACTAACACCTGGATCTTTATTCGTACCCTTTCAATTTTGAGAACATTTCTTTTTTCCTCCATCAATACTTTGTGCCTTCCAAGTTCCAACAATTTCTTGTTCTTTGCAGCTGTTTTATTCTTATTTTGAGGGATGCCTCATGAGCAGACAATAGTCTCAAAGGCTTTGCTCTCACAGGCTTTGCTCTATCCCCATCATCTTAATCCACTCTGTTCTGAGAAGGTAGCTCTTCCTCCATCATATTTTTAATCTCTCCCGACTTCAGGTCATCTAACACTGTCTCTGACAGTGTTGTGCTTTTCTGTTCATTAAACCCATTTCAATGTTTTCTATAATGATTTCAGTAGCTAATTCCTTTGAAGTGAATGACCTATTCCATCTTTGTAGTCTGCTCTAAGTCTGGAAACTCTAAGGAAACTGTTCACTTCTGCTGAGCCTTCTGCTGTTTGAAATACCAGTGGCATAACTTCCAGAATCACAACAGCACACATGCCACCACAGTATGAAAAACTGACAGACAAGTGGTAGATTAGTGAGGTAACAAAAATAAATGCTGTATGCAGCATTTCAAGTGCTGCTATACTCTAATGTATACCTTGGATCATAGTAGTCTTTAAGATTAAAAATAAACCAGAAATATGGGTGTTATAATAAAATATCAAGTATTCTAACTGGTTTATATTTGTAACCCTAAATTATAACTATATAAGTTATGTCTGTATAACCAATGTAGCATGTTACTCATTGATCTGAAACTCAAGGATAATGGTCCTTTAATTGCTCTTCACAGGACAGTTTCAGTCTTTTGCTCATTAAGGCCCTTGGCAGTCTTGTTTAAAACACATTTTTCAACCAGTTTGTGTAGGAGCAGCAGCACAGTATGTGGTATCCTCAATTAGTAGTGATTCTAGTCCTTTCTGTCAGCTCATGTAAGTGCCTATGCTAGGCCTTTCTATTGACAGTACTGTAGAGCATGAAGACAATCTTCAGACATATTTCCCAATTTGAAAATTTGTATGGGTTTGTTTCTTCAGGGTTTTTCCTTAGCTTGTAATCAAATATATCATTTTTAATTTGACCCAATACAGTACTTGAATAGCATGCTAAAAAGTCTATTCCTAAGCTATTTATTAGATCTCAAAATTATCTCATAAATTCTGGTCTTACTCTTTACAAGATCCATTCCTGTCAGTTTAATTCTTTTCCTTCTAATACATTGACTTTCAATTGTTTCATGTAATCAAACCTTAGGCTAAGTTTGCCAACTATTCTTCATAATGTTGGCAGAATAAACATTCTGAAATCAAGGTTTTCCCATATATATATATATATATATATATACACACCTATTTTTTGATAAATGAAATCCTACATATCAAAGCATGCAATATTATCTGAACCTAATATATGTTCCTTAAAATGTAAAAGGAGTACTGATTGTATGTTCAGGTACTCCTTAGTCTATTAACACATTAAAGATGGGATACTTTTTACCAGCTTACCCAAGTGCTTTGGCTGTTAATTTTTTTTTGCATTAAACCATAAATGGATGTTTTTTTAAAAAATAAACATTAAACCATAAACTCGAGTAAACTCGGGATCCATCCGCATTAAGATCAAAATCTTCATTTCTAAGTCAACAGCCATTCAGTAGAAAATGAGGAATCAACTCAAAAGCAGTGAGCTGGGTTTTTAATATATGCTTGGAATCCGTGAGGGGCACAGATGGATAAGCAGTGAACAATTAACAGCAACATTGGTGGCTTGAATCCTGCCCAGGGTGTCCCAGAAACACCACGGAAAAAGGTATGGAATTTGCTCTCAGTAAAATCACTACACACCAGGACGGAGAAAAGGGAAGGCAAATCAATGACTTGAGGCAAGTTCCATAATGGTTCCACAGAGGGTTGGCATCTGAAAGATCAGCAGTTTGATAGCCCCTCCTCGTGAGAAGAGGTCTTTCTGCTGCCATAAACAGCTACCCTGAGAAACACACAGCGCAGTTCTAACCCGTCCTATAGGCTCCTAGAAGAAACCACTGACTCAGTGGCAGTGAAAGAAAGAGCAGCAAACACTCATAGAGGCAAGGAAATACACTGGCAAGAGTTAAGGGTAGCAGAGGTAAATAATGTTATATACACGCATGAGCCATAACCATGATCCATGAGTAGCTACTGAGAGGTAAACTGAGGCAGCGTTCAGATGTAAACAAAGACTGGCTTTATTAGGGAAAAGACCTCTCAGGAAAAGGGAGAGTAGAGAGGTGGGCAGAAGCATTTTAGCTCCTGGGCAGGTCCTGCAACCTTGAGTGTAAGGGGAAGAGAGGTTCCTGGTGCTGCGGTTGCTAGGAAACAGTGCTAGAGAGGGCCCTGTTTGGGGAGGCTTGTCTCAGGACACAGTGCTAGGGAGAGGGGGACCGTGTTCTGCCCAGGGAAATCCTCATGTCTCTGAGAAACAATACTAGAGAGAGTGAGGCTGTGCTCTGCCCAGGGAGGTAAGCTCTGGGAAACACTGAAAGCAGGTGCTTTGAAGTCCAGGTGCTTTGAAGCTTAGCAGATCATCCATCTTCTTAAGAGGCTGGAACAAGGAGTGCCTGGTTCTGGAGAGGTAGGAATGGGGGGCTGGAACATACATCCCAAACTTCTTAATTATATAGTGATGAGGGGCATCATGCTCTATCATTAATTACTTCCTGCTGAAATTGGACAAAGAGGGGTATAGTGGTAAAGAGCTGGGAAGTTGGGGGTTGGGGCCGCTGGCAGTGGGCTATAAGGATAAAGTTACAGCTGGTTGAAGGTTAGCTTGGAGATGGCCTTCATCCGTTCCTGTAGAAATTGAAACACGGGGAGCTAAAAGTAATAGTACACAGATTATTACTTAAGGTTCAACAAGAGGCATAATCCTTGACATGACAAAACTTTGAAACCACGAGGAGGGTCTGGCAGATACCACCTGAAATTTCCTGGTCCTATTGACCATGTTGTAGAGCCCTTTAAACCTTCTTTTCAAGTATACCTGATTCATTAATGTAATGACAACATTTTTCAGTTAAAAGCAAACATGGTCCCCCTTTATCTGCTATTAGCAAATTAAATGCACAATGACTTTGAAGGGTTACCTATGCTAGCAATTTTGTCAAATGACTTGGGCTAAGAATGTTAGTTGGTTCTGGAGGAAAATACGTGAGTTGGAAGTTGAGTTAATTATGAATTGCACCTTGCTATTAAAGGTTTAAGCTGAATAATGGTTTGTCCCATTGCTCTCCCAGACATGCCAGCTGCAGCTAAGAAGGAAGCAAAGTCGCGTCTCGCTAGCGCTTGCTGGGTTTGAGAGCTGGAGTGAGTGTGGAGGTCCCACACTGTAAAGATGCACTGAGGCACAGGAAAAGAACAGTAGGGCAAGCTATGTTTGGGGCTCAGAGGTTTTAAAGAAAAATGGGGAAGGAGAGGTCAGTGCTGCAGCTGCACTGACCCAGGATGTAGTTTATTATCTTGGCAGGGAAGGAGTTAGACAGTCTTAGCATCATTTTGCCTCCTTCCAGGGGACAGCTGCTAACTTCTGGGGGTGTGTTGGGAGTGGGGCAGCAGCCTGCCTTAGCTTAGCCCAATCATTTCAGCCTTTTAGTGATAAAAAGGGCTTTGAGATCTGACCTAATTATCTTTGACTTATTAATATAATAGCATTCTTCAAAAAAAACATGCACATACCTTTTCATCAGCAGTTCACAAATTTAATGCACAATGACTTTGAAGGGTTGCCTGTGCTAGAAACGCAAGCTGTTATTGCAAGATGGTGAGAGACTTTGAGTTGGAGTTTATGATCAACTGGAGTTGTTTGTTAAAGTTTGGTGTTTGAAGCATGCTGTGTCCTCATGAGTGAGTGTGCAGACATGGGCACTCAGATGTATGGATTCAAGTGACTGAGTTTGCCCTGATGAGTGTGAGTGGGCATACAGGCATGTGAGTGTGCTCGGGTGTGTGCACAGAGTGCGAGCATGTGAATGCAAGAGTGCGCCTCTGTTGTGGTGAATATAGATGTGCAAACATGAGCTGGTATATTAACAGTTATATGATGTTTGCACACTTTATATAGAGGAAAGCTATCTTTATTCTGATTTGTGAAGTAACAGACTAGCTGTGGTTGGACATTAGGTAGTGACAAGGAGGTGATGTGAGGGAGGTGGTTGTGGATGACTTTGTATGCTCTGTCACCTCCCAATGTTCCTGGAGAACTATCAGCTTGATGCCCTTTGCATTTGCTTTTTTTTTTTACTGAATATGAAAGTTGTGTTAATTGTCAGCAAAAGGTTAGAGGTATGTTGGGAGTTGCTTTTACTGCATTGTATAAAGGCTGCTGTCAAGAGAAAATTGGGGATCCAATGTTAAGACAGAGGTGTTGCACAGAGAGTGAGCAGGCACAATGAGTTGGTTAGTTAGGAGGCACTGAATGGTAGGTTTCTGGATTTTTCTGTGAGTGAAAGAGATTGGAAACTGGCAGTGGGTGGAGAAGGGAAACTGGAAAGGTCTTTAAGGTGGACAGAAACAGGCTGGTGATGTTTTGCACCACTGGACAGAAAGTGATATATATACACTTTTGGGTTCATGTAATGTGGCAGCAGAGAAGAGGAGGGAATGAGTGGAGGGTCAGTGGCAGAGGGCAAGAACAAAAAGGATATTGGGGAAGGAGAACTGGGTAGGAAATGGTTCCATTGGAGACTAACCCCCAGTTTGGAAAGGTGATCTCTGTCAAGTAACAGTGCAGGACATGAGAACATTATTAGAAAGGAGTAAGAAAGAAGAGGATTTCCTAAATCTAAAAACAAAGGAGAGGTCATTAGGGGTTTTGAAGACTTGCCATCTATACTCACAACTATAACCGGGGTAGAAGAAGGGGGTCCTGAGAAGGAAGGAAAAAGAGAAAGGATAGCTGCCATGGCCACCAAAAAGGACAATGTTTTGTCAGCTACCTTGATTGTTGCCTGAAACCCAATGAAGGTCACTGAGGTCACTGGGGTCACTGAGTCTGAGCATCTTCAATCACTGTTGGTTGGCCAGGCCGAGCAGCATAGATGGCAGGTCAGGCTTGGAGGGACCATCCCTCTGCAGCTAGGAGCTGAGGGTCAGTCATATCCCCAGTGTCTCTGTTGACCGCAGACTGGACAAAGCTTACTGGGTGGTCGAGACTATGGACAGTTCTTAGTCAAATGGCCCCTTGGCCACATTTAAAGCACGGTCCATGTGGCAGATGGCTAGAAGCATGGCTGGAGTTGTTTCTTCTTGATGTCTTCTGAACCCTTCCTCCAGCTGGCCTTAGAGTAAAAACCAATGCATGGGCCTGACAGCAAGCATGCTGGCATGCTCAGGACTCACGCACCCCCTCAGCCTGTTCCTCCCAGGCATTGAAAACCTTAAATGTCACATTTACTAGGTCACAGATGGGGATCGGAGGGCCAACCTCGGCTTTCTTAAGTTTCTTTTTAATTCTATAGCTGTCTGAGTTATAAAGTGAGTGTCTAAGTTAGTGGCTCCTGCTGGAGAGGCAGATTCTAATCTAGTAAACTGGGTTAGGGCTTCAGTCAGGTATGAAAGAAAAGCCATGACATTTTCATCTGGCTGTAGGGTAATGTCTCATAGCTTGTTGACATTAACTGCTTTATGAGAGATGTCTTGTAAGCCGGCCAGTTAGCATCATATCATGCAGTCATGGTTAACCTGCCTTTTTGTCCTGCCTGGGTGTCTGTTTAATAAATCCAAGCTGGCTCCTCCCTAGGGACTGCCTGAAGGTCCACAGGCTCGGTGGGATCTGTGAGATGGACCTGGTCTGCATGCTGCTGGGAAGCTGTAAAAACCCACTCTCATTCATCAGGTGTGAGGGTAGAGGTGAGGACCATATATAGATCATGCCAGGTTAAGTCATAAGCTTGGGTGAGGTATTGGAACTCCTAATTTATGTGGTGGGGCCATTAGAAAAGGACCCTAAGCTTCTTTCTATTTGAAAGTGATTCTTGAGGGAAAATGGCATATAAATTCTTACAGGATCCTCCAACCTGGCTATTTCACAGAGTGGGCACACATAGTGCGACTTAGTGTGGGAAGTCACTGGGGAGGCTAGAGGGACAGGAGAGCACTGGGGAGGTGGAAACTAAGGGAGTGGGGGCTGAGGAGGCTTAGAAGGTTGAGGGAGTGGGGCAGCATGGGGTTGGGGAAGTCCCAAAGGCTGAGGAGGAGCCTGAGCAGGCTCCAGATTTTCAGCAGATGGTTGGGAATCGGGTGGAGGACAGGCAGACAGAAGAAAGAAATAACGCTTCCAGGGGGTCAGAGGAGGTGGTGGTGATCTGTGTGGGGGCAGAAGATAACAGGTATTTGGGAAAAGCTGCCACAGGTAACTGGGCAAGGAGGACTTGGGCTGGGTGACAGTAGACACACAAAGAAGGACAAAAGTGGAGAAGTGAAGCCTTAACTTACAGAACCTCAGACCGTCATTGATTTTGGTGACAAAAATCACTAAGGTCATGGAGAATGTTGAAATTAAAAGTTCTGTTTTCTGGCCAGTTTGACCCATTGTTTAATTGGTATTGTGGTGACACTTGGTCACAGAAGGAGAACAGATGCTTAGGGTGAATGCCTGGAGCCAGACTCAGCCTAATCAGAATTAGGGGTCCTATGAGAGAGTCCTGGACTCCCCTAAACAGAAAGGTAGACAGTGATCCCGGTAACCCTGAAAAGCATCTGTCAGAGCTAGGGGTCCAGTGTGGAGTCCCAAACAGAAAGGTTCCCTGGCACAGATCTGCAGCTTTTAACCCAGCAGACAGGGACCTTGGGTTAGTGAAAGTAAAAGACACCACAGAAGGCTAAAGAGGAGAAAGGGCATGGCTTGGTGGCTGAATAGAGGGAGGTCAGAAATCTTTTTCTAGGAGGAAATTGATTTTAGAGTAGCTCTGAGAGCAGATACTGCAGAATTGCTAATACAACACACAAGAACAGGTATAAGAAACTCAGACTCATCCTCTGTGCTGTAGTCCAGTATGAAGGGGCAGAGATTGTTATGCCCAAAGCCAGTAGTCATGTCAGCGGAAGGGAAGTAAATACAGGCACAAAAGGCTGGAGATCACATGAGAGAGTAGATAGACACAGAGAAAAGGTGGACATGAGAAACTAACCTTATGGTTGCACCTCCTGAGGGTTATCAAGGTCCCCTTCATACTAGGGTGGCAGCAAAAATCCTTTCCTGGAGCTGTATGAAGCCTGACATTCCCATATGAGTTTGTTGGTCCTCAGTGTCCAGAGAGACAGAACAAACATGCACAGAAATACTGACCAGAAAGCACTTGCGCAGACAGGCCTCAGAAGTCCATGGAAATGGAGGATGGGGCTGTTTGTTGGCCAGAGAAAGGCCAGGGCAGCACAGGGGCTGCTCCTGCTGATCCTGAGTTGCGGCACCAAGATGAGAGGTAAACTGAGGCAGAATTCAGACAGACATGAAGCAAAGTGTGGCTTTATTAGGGGAAAAGACATCTTGGGAGGGGAAGAGATGGAAGAGAGAGGGATGGAAGCATTTTAGCCCCTGGGCAGGTACCACAACCTAAAATGTAGATTACAGAATCATGGTTGGTACTGGGACAGCAGGATATATGTGTGTGTGTATATACATATATGTGTGTGTATATATACATATACACACACACACACACACACACACATATATATATATATATATATATATATATATATATGGTTTTAGCTAAGGCAGGTGGATTGAAAAGGAGAAGAGAGGTTTCTGGTGCTGCAGTTGCTAGGAGACAGTTCTAGGGAGAGAGGGGGCTGTGTTCTACTCAGGGAGGTCATCTTGTCCCTGGGAAACAATACTAGGGAGGGAGGGGTTGTGTTCTGCCCCAGTGGGTAAGTTCTGGGAAATACTGAAGGCAGGTGCTTTCAAGTTCAGGTGCTTTCAAGTTTAGCAGTTTAGCATCCATCTTCTTGAGAGGCTGAAACAAGAGATCCCTGGCACTGGAGAGGCAGGGACGGGGGGACTGGAATAAGAGGCTGCCTCTTCCAGGCCTGGATCATACAAATACATTTGTATGGATTTAGGATAAAGTGGGTGTATAGCAGTTTGTCATTTTGTGATGGCATAAGTTTTGCTGTAATGCTGGAAGCAATGTCAAAAGCATTTCAAATACCAGAAGGGTAACATGGTGAGAAAATTGTATAGAAACTTCTAAGAAGAAATAGGCAATACACAACTGATGGATTAGCCACCAAAACCCTTCTAAATAGCAGTAGACCATTATCAGATATGATGTTAGAAAATGGACCCCTCAGAATGGAAGGCAGTCAAAATATCATTAAGGAAGATTGACCTTTTCAAATTACAACTGTGGCATCAAGGCTTCTTCTAGGAAGTTCGCCTTAAAGATATAAATGCAGTAAAGCTTTCAAAATGAGGAGAAGCAGCTGTAAATACCCATTAATAATCAGAACATGGAATGCATAAAGTATGAATCTTGGAAAATTGGAAATCACTAAAAATGAAATAGAACACATAAATATTGATATGTTAGCCATTAAGGGATTAAAATGGACTGGTATTGCTCAACCATACAGGGGAATGACACCATATTCATTGTAAAAATGAATATTTGAAGTCTATCTCAAAGTATAATGATAAAGTTTTATCTATATGCCTCAAGGAATTCCAGTTAATATCAAGATTATTCCAATTTACACATCAGGTCCTAAAGCTAGTGATGAAGAAATGAATAAATCCCACCAACTTTTTCAGCCTGAAATTGGTCAGATGTACAATTAAAAATGCATTGATACTTACAAGTTATCAACTTTGGGAGCTGGAAGAAAAGAAAAAGTAATTAATTGGAAAATACAACCTTGGTGATAAAATTGGGCTGGATATTACTTATTAAAATTTTGCAGGATCAACAATTTCTTCAGTGCAAATAACTCAATGTATATATATATTCATACATCTCACCTAATGGGGCAAACAGGAATCAAATACACTAAATTTTGAGAAAGGACAATAAAGACGCTTACTATCAATAGCTATATTAGGCCATGGACTGACCTAAAACAAATCATCAATTCCAGCTGTGTAAAATCAAGTCAAAGTTGAAGAAAATTAAAGCAAATCCTTGAGAGCCAAAGTACAAACTTGATATAGCCCCAAATGAATTTCAAGAACATCTCAAGAACAAATGTGATTCAATGAATACTAGTGAATTATGACTTGCTGAGTTGTTGGATGACATCAAGAACATTGTACATTGTGGCGGTCATGTGCTTATGTTAATTTCATGATTGAGATGTAGGGGTGGAATCTATCCTGTTAATCTGGAGATAGCCATTGAGTAGCCAATGAGGCCTCTGTGTGGACATGGCTTTCTCCTGAGAATTCTGGGAAGTCTCCCAGTATTTCCCAATTGGAAAAGAGAGACTTATCTCTCTGTCTTTGGGAGTCAGTCTTCAAGATGAAGAACTACAGACAAAACAAGATGGCAGCATCCAAAGAGCTGGAGGAGAGGTGACAAGGCCTTACCCTGATGGAACCAGACCTCTGAAGCTGGAGAAGCTACGTGGATACCCCTGCCAGTGCTGAGTTCCTTCTACCACCACTAGATGCTGTTGATGGACCTTGAGTCCTGGAAGTGAGGAGGCATGGGAAAAACCCTGCTCACACGAGGATTCTGCACCCACTGACTTGTGATTTCAGGAGTCAGAAAAAGACCTTATAGACTGATATTGAGCATATGGGCTAATATTGGATTTATGACTTTGAACTGGACTAGGTTGGGATATTCCATTCCTTTTATATATAAACCTTACCCTTATATCCATATGCATGTCTATGAATTTGTTTCTCTAGTCTACCTGGAATAACACAAAGTGAAGATATAAGTTGTATTTTATTGACTATGCAAAAGGAATTTTATTGTGTTGATCATAATCAACTTGGATAACATTGTGAAGAGTGAAAATTCCAGAGTACTTAATTTTTTCATGCAGAACCTGTACACAGACCAAGAGATGGTTGTTGGAATATTAAGGGAATATTGATTAAGATTAAGGGAATATTGAGTGGTTTAAAGTCAAGATATGTGTGCCAGGGTTTATCGTTTCAGCATACTCTTTCTGTGTTTAAGGAACCCTAGTGGTTTAGGGGTTGTGCTGCTAGCCACAAGATCAGCAGTTTGAGCCTTCAGCCAATCTGTGAATCAAAGGTGAATCTTGCTGTCTTTGAAAAGTTTGCCACTTTATGAAACCTCATAAAGTTTTACTCTGTTGAACAGGGTTGTTATGAGTCAAAATCAACTACTTGCAGTGAGTTTGATTGTTTTGAGGGTATGAGGGGCATTAAGTTTGTATGCTGAGAAAATAGTCCAAACTGGATTATATGAAGAAAGACATGACATCAGGAATGGAAGAAGGCTTATTAACAATTTGTATTATGCAGATGATATAACCCTGCTTGCTGAATATTAGGAGGATCTGAAGCACTCGCTGATGAAGATCAAGGATTGCAGCCAGCAGTATGGATTATAACTGAATGTAAAAACAACAAAAGTGTTCACAATTGGACCCATGCATAACATCATGATCATGAGAGAAAAGACTGATGTTGCCAAGGATATCATTTTACTTGGAACCACAAACCACATGGAAAACACAATCAAGAAACCAAAGGACACATTGCATTGAGCAAAGCTGCTACATGAGACCTCTTTAAAGTGTTGAAGACCAAAGATTGAAGAGCTCCTGAACCAAATCATAGTATTTTCCATAACCTCATTTGCAAGGGCAGTGTCTAAAAGGAAGACTGTAGCAAAATGGATGCATTTGAATTATAGCGATAGCAAACAATATTGAAAATACTGTGGACTGTCGGAACAAACAAATCAATCTTGGAAGAAGCCTGTCCAGAAGGTTTCTTAGGCTCAGTGGTTGTGGGACTTCTGGTATGAACTTTAGATATGTTATCCGGAGATAACAGTTCCTGAGAAAAAGCTTGGAAAAATAGAAAGGGAAAAAGAGAGCCGCTCAAAGAGACGGATTGGCACTGCAGCGAACAATAGGCTCACATCACAATTGTGAGGATGATGCACGACCAGGCAGCAGTGTTTCATTCTGTTGTCTACATGGTCACTAGGATTTAGAATCACCACAAGACTGCTCAAGAACTGAAATGTAAAATCGGGGAATTCCATTAAAATATATTATATCAACATGTTATTTTTCAAAATTGTTTTAGCCACATAACACAATGGCTAAAAGTTAAGGTACTGAGAATAAAAAGTTTTTATTTCAAATTTCAGATCTAGCACTTACTAGTTTGGTAGTTTTAAACAAGTCAACATTAGATGTTGGCACAGGGGAAAGTATGGTGACAAGTCATCAAATTATGAATATTTTTTAAAAATAACCAATAGGTTTTGCTGATGGTAGTTGGATATTGAATTTGAAAGAAAGGAGTTATCAATTACTGTCTGTGTATGCAAAATGTTAGAATCTATTGTTGGAAATGAGGAAGATTGAAAAGCAAATAAGTTTTATGGGTAAATAGAATAAGTTGGATTCAGACCACAGGTCAACAGACTACTAGGTAAAGGCACATCCATTTAAAAGCTCTCAGCAGTTGAATACATGAGTATATTGTTAAGAGGAGTTTAGAACTTAATGTCTCAACATTAAAAATATATAATGCATGCATGCAGTAAGCTGAAGGCTCTATACTTACAGATTGAGATGACAAATGATGTTTACCAACCCAAGGCCATTCAACAAGTAAATGACTCAAAAGATGAGGTGGTCACAGCAAAGCAGACTGTCAAACAATAGCTACTAAGGTAGCAGATAAGCAAAAAAATATGGCACTTTGGAAAGTCAAGTCAGTAAGCCAGTAAGTCAGAGAGAATGGGCACAATTTGTAGGTTAATCAAAATATAATGTGCATGTGACTTTGAATTAACTTTTGGTTCAGAACATGTAAGTGATTGCCTGAGGTACACTAGTTTCCTAATGGTGGAAGTCAATATCTGATGGTAGTAAATTAAAGAGAAAATGAACTGTGAGTATTTTGTGGAAGGTTTATTGTTTGTTTTCTTCAAAATGAAAATAGAAAAGGGTAGTACAAGCAGATGAAGTTGGGTCAACAAAAGATATTTTAAAATGGAAGAAATGTTACCATATTTTATATTGGTGGAGAAAATAAAATAGAAAATGACTGCTAAATCAGACACACCATGGGAAAGAATTGTTGTAATGCCTTTGCCTGAGCAAGAGAAATTAAAGTCTCACCGAGTAGAGAGGGTGGTTTTGCCTACTGCATGAAGAAATGAAGAGTAGATTGAGGTGGCAGAAGCTGTTCTCTGATGTTTCATCAGTTGAGAATGAGAAAGGTGAAAAAGTGTCAGAGGTTAGAAGTTTGAAGAGACACTTGAAGAGATACTGGGGGTAAGAAAGACAGAGATTTAGATTTGATTAGATTTGGAAAAATTGTTGAATGTGCACAAGAATGATGGAAATTCATCCCAAGAAATGATTACAATGATTAGCTATGAAGTTTAAGGCAAGAGCACTGTGGGGGAATGTAAAGAGATGGTAAATCAATGGATTTTAATTCTCAAACAGAGCTGGAACTGTAGTTAGATTAATGGAGATGGAAAATGGGAGGGAAAAAAGATAAAGGTTGTTGGATGTTTGGTTTAAAGATCTTGCAAAATGACAGCTATTATTTTTAGCAGGAATGAGTATTTGGAGCTATTGGAGGGGAGACATTTGAGATAATGAAATTTGGGGGATAATATGAGAATAGAAATTACTGTTGTGACAGTAATTGGAAAGAGTAAGAGTAAGCCAGGACCTAATGTCTTCAAGAAATAGGAGTTGGTCAGGCTGTACCTGGGTGCAATGTGTTGGCATGAGATTACAAGATAGTAGTTAGGCACAAAAGGGATTCCTGCTTCATCTCCAAGCCCTGACATTATACTGAGGCAGGTAGAAAGGAAACCTTCCTAAAAGGGACTCAAAGGTAATGCTCAGAAACGGGCCTGGTTCCAAATTCATTACTGATGTCAGAATAATCCTGGTCTCCAGAAATAGCCCCAGAGAATGACTGTCGCGAAATCTGCCTTTCTGGCAGCTCAAGTGTTTGCTCTATCTTGACACATGCTTTGGTGTCATAAGAAAGTGTTACTGCTGCTTCTCTGGCAGTCTCAGCCAATCCACAAACAGCTGACAACTTAGAAGAACTCACACCTACTGATGATAAAATTAGTTTCCATGTGATGCGACAGAGGTTCTCTGCCTCTCTCTGCCTCCTTTCTCCTTCCGTCTGTCTTTTGGGCAGGGAGGTGTAAGAAGGAAAAGATGATGGACTCATTCAGAGCACTTTTGGCTACTGTTGCGATCAGAAGACAGAAAGAGGACAGTGCCCAAATACCCTAAACATCTAACTGAAGTGACTCTGAAACACACCAAGCGGGATGTAATAGATCTTGAAGTTAGTCAAGAGAGTTCTGAAAGGGGAGCCCTCCCAACAGAGAGAAGGTCAGAAGACTATATTAAAGAAGAAAAATAATCCGTGGCTGAATGCCCATCTCTGTTATAACTCTGCAGTCTTTTGTAAGCTGGTGCTTCAGAAGAGAGAAAAAAATATATTCTTAGGGAAAATTCACTAGGCTACTAGAGTTAAGAACAAATTCCTGACCTACCGGTGAAATGAAGTGAAAGACTTTTCAAGAGACTGCAGTGGTTTCATTTTTCCAAAGTTTAGATTAAGGATCAGATCATTGAATTTTAAATGACAATATTGGAGTTCTGATCCTGATTCTGCCATGTGACCACCTCAAATCTTCTAACCTCCGTTGAATATCACTTGCTCAATGAATTCCTTGTACTCTCTAAATATCGCTGTGCATCCTATAATGGGAACCCCTTTGCTTCCTGAAATTCATCCGTGCTTCCTTGCAGACTTTTGCACTTGTAATAAATTGTACAGTACTTTTCTACTGTACAGTAAACTCTGTGAATCCCAGAGGCTTCTAGTCAGTTTGTACATAGGTGCGAATACATAGAAGGTCTTCAATAAATATGCCTTGTCTGCCTGACTGCCTTTGGCAAATGATTTCACCACATAGACGATAGTTTCCTGAGTTCTTCTCTGTGAAATTCACAAAGCCATTGGGATCAAACTTATAGTTGTGAAGTGCTTTAAACTATAAAACATTGTTAATGCATCAAACAGCTTTCTGATGTATTCACAGGGCTAATTTATCACTATTGCTGTTTCTCCTTGTAACAGATACTTACTTTTCAAAGATTGTTTCATTACCTTACAAACATCCGACTTTAAGAAATTGATTAAAATATTGAAAATGGATCAGAGAAAACAAGAAATTTAAGAATTACTTTAAATATTATCAAATGTATTCAGGACATGTAACTCAAGAAATTTTGCTTAATATAGTTAGAAAAGTCCCACAAACAAAAAGGAGTTCACCTAAGGTACTTGAGTTAACTCAGTCTCTACGGGAATTTTGTAACTCACTACGCTGCTCAAAAGCAGATAGGGTAGATGCCAACAGACCAGTTAAAAGGGCTAGCTCAGCGGTTCTCAGGCTGTGGGTCATGACTTCTTAGGGTGTCAAAGAACCTTTTTGCAGGGATCTAAGACAATCAGAAAACACATACTTCTGATGGTCTTAGGAACCTACACACCACTCTGCTATCTCCACCATCTCCAGGCTATTCGCCCACATGCAGATATACCCACATAAGAGTATGAGCCTAGAAGACTGTCACCCATGCTACAGCATGCCTCAAGACAAAATTTCATTTGTTTGTAATTACAAATACATATTTCACACTATTTAATTACACATTTATTTTGTAATTAATCACTGTTTTAATTATGTTCAATTTAACAATGAAAATGCAACCTGCACGTCAGATATTTACATGAGGATTCATAACACTAGCAAAATTACAGTTACAAAGTAGCAATGCAAATAATTTTATGGTTGGGGGTTACGACAATGTGAGGAGCTGTATTAGAGGGTGGCAGCGCTAGGAAAGTTGAGAAGCACAGGGCTGGGTAAGGCTGAGGGTCTTACTGAGCTGTTGGTGATGAAAAGCTAGACTCTACCATCTAGTGAACCAACAAAGGCATCCTGGGACTGTCCCAAGAGAAAATAAGTTACCATATTCTTCTGTTTGCTTGCTCATGGTCAAAAGCTATTTCCAGTGGTGATCCTGAAAATTAGTGTAATTATATATATACACACATATGATTATAATATATTAGATTATATAATCTAGAAGTGTAATTTCAAGCCAGGGTATATCTTCTCTATGTATTCTGATTTCCAAGAGAACACCACAAAGACAGTTGTAAGCTACCATCCATACCCAGAAGAAACAAACCCAGACAAGACTCAAAGAAAAAAGAAAAGTTGGCTCCTATGCAATGACCAACAGCACTCCCAGCATGGAAGTTTTCACAGGCTTCCAAACTGTGAGACAAAGAAGGCTACGTGCAGCTTTGCAAGCAAGCAGGGTACAGAAGCCCGAAATCATGTTTTGGGCTTTGGCTACAGCAAAAACAGACAGTAAGAACAGGTCATGTTGACAGTGGGAAAGCATTTTACTTTGAAACATTCCATTTGTCCATGTTTGCAAAATATAATTTTTTTGGAGGGGGACATCACTGCCCTCTGGTGGTGGGAGTAAGAGGCCCATCCTTGCTCTGGGATAGCTGCAGCTGGGTTTGAACCTCCAACCCTGGCAAAATATACTTTCCTTATGACTTTGATTAACCAAAAGTTTATTCTAAGTTTAACAATGCCTGCGCTTTAGTCAACTTAGTCAATAAATTTTAGAAGTTTAATCTTCAAGTACCACAGATAGTCTGCCTCACATGACTATGGTCTCACCAGTGTGCCTTTTAAAGAAAAAGTTGTCTTTCTTCCTGCAATTGAGAGTGAGTAATTGGTTGCCCCACTGGATTTATTAAATGTATAAAAACATTTGAATAAATATACATACAAATAAGAATAAACTTTGTCCAAGTGAGGGCCAAGAATTTCAGTCCTTGTTGTGCCTCTTAATATCCTAATATACAAATTGCCTGTTATATTGAAAAATAAAATCATGTATTTTATTTTATGAAATGCTTTATAAGTATTAGGTTCGCTATTATCTCTCAAAAATTCATTGATATCAGATTGCATCAAATTCACTTATGGAATGAATAAGTATTTTACAATTCTTATATTCACTTTATATCTATAAATGTTTTGTGTAGATGCTGTTGTTTATCATCATAAACACATATTTACTGAACTCATGCTGGGAGCAGATTCCTGCTTTTGTAAATGCTTCCAGAGAGAATACAAGGCTGGCTACATTGTGATATTGGACTTGTGATGTCCGAACTTCAGTCTCTGTGATTTCAGTCCTGAGATGTGATCACTTGTGCCACAGCACAAGTGCTACCAATAACTAATACTGTAACAATGGGGGCAAGAGAGGATGCTGTTACTGAGTGGGGGAAATCCGACTCGTCTTCCAATAGACTTTCTGAGCCTAGCATAAAACTTCCCAACTTCTATTCCCAACTGCAAATGTACTCCAAAGGCAATCAGCAAAATAGAAAGCTTTAAATGACTCTCATGATTTAATTAAAGAATGCATTTGAAGGTGCTGAAGCTCCTGAGCTTTCGCCCCAGATGCAAACATTCCTTACTGCAAGAAGTCTGCTCCCAGCATGAGTTCAGTAAATGTGTGTTAATGATGATAAGCAATAACATTTACAGAAAACATTTATGCATATAGAGAAAGTATGAAATCTTTGGAAATTTATTCATTCCCTAAGTGAATTTGATGCAATCTGACATCACTGAATTTTTGAGTGAAAATAGCAAGCCTAATACTTATAAAGCATTTCATAAAATGCTTCAGAGACTAATCCAGGTAATTCTTCCAACACCTTATGACTAGCAGTAGTATTTTCATCTATTTTTTGAAAAGTGTAAATCTCAGCAAAGTCGACTTATCACATGTCATTATATTAGAATGGGCAGAGCAATTACATCTGTGTCCTCATTCATTTCATCAACATTATAAGCATACATACTTTTTGGTTTTATTCTTTAAGTTTGAATTAAAGAAACCAAATATGCCATTAGAAAATAACTGTATAAAGTATTTGGCATTATTTTAATAATTCTTTTAACAATTGATCAGGTTTTTAACAACTCTATAATGAATAATACACATAGCCCATGTTCTATATCCCAGATTTAATAGTAGTGGCATGAGTCCTTAAAGTTTGTGATGGGTCAGCTAAGGGGCAACTATTGGTCTTTCTCTGTTCAGAGGAAAGACAAATGAAGAGAACTGACAACTCTGGCTAGACCAGGGCATGCACATGGGGACAGATAAGAGTTGGAACTTAGGGGTTCTGGGGCAGATAAATCCATCAGGACCAATATTGAGAGTAGTCATATCAAGTGGGTAAGGAGAAAGTGGGGGAGAAAGGGGGAACCTATCACAGTGATCTACATATAATCCCCTCCCAGGGGGATGGACAACAGAAAAGTGGGTGAAGGGAGACATAGGTCAGTGTAAGGCATGAAAAAGTAACAATAGTTTATAAATTATCAAGGGTTCCTGAGGGAAGGGAGGGGGGGTGAGACGCTGATACCAACGGCTCAAGTAGAAAGAAATTTTCTAAAAATGATGATGGCAACAAATATACAAATGTGCTTGACCCAATGAGTGGATATATACATTGTGATAAGAATGAATGAACCCACAATAAAATGTTATAAATAAGCAAATAAATAGATAAAAATTGAAATTTAAATATATATTAAGAAAAGATGCATGGATTATGTGAATATCAGTTTCCAAGACACTTATGATAGAAGAATTACATGAAGCCTGGCTACCACTACCAACTGCTCTGAAATAAACACATTAGAAGTGAAGGAGTGAAACAAAAGCATATCATATAAAAAGAGCAGGCTTACTCATCAGATGGAAACTAGTAGAGCTTCCAAGACTAGGAAGCTTAGTCATGATTCAGGTCTGGAAATTAACCCATCCCATGGCTCAATTTTCAGTCAAACAAAAGCTAGATCTATAAGGGGAATAATAGCATGTTAGAATAACCAACTATTTGAGATCAAGGAGGCAACATTTATCAAAGGGAAAGTTTAGAATGGTTAGAAAAAAAAGGAGGAACAGAAACAGGAAATACAGGAAGGAAATGATGTTAGATTGTGCATATTGCAACCAAAGAGATGTGTGAACTCTTGAATGGAAAGCAGATATGCTTTGTAAACCCCCCCTCTGTTGACTGCTTTCTCTAGAGAAACAAAACTAGTGAAAATCACATATGTGTGTGTGTATGAAAGAACTTTCTACCAAGACAGTAGCCTGCACAGTCGCAAAGCAGACAAGCCCAATCCAGTTCAAGTCTCTGGGTCAGGTGCTAAACTGAAAGCCCTTTATTGCTTATACAGCTGCTGGGGCTAGGGAGCTTGGAATCAGACAGATGAACCAGGTTAAAATGGGAGGACAAAGCACAAAGTCAATGGCTTGCATATGCAAAGGTAGATTGGCAAGTTGGATGCTAGACTGTGCTAGCTCTCAGGTTCAGTAGGCAATATTGCAGGTCACTAGAAACTCCCAGGTCTCTCAAGCCAAATTCCAAGAAGCCTGGTGTAGGATCTAGGCCATCAGGAAAGAAAGAGATGGAATTCTCCACAGTATCTATTGAAGTAACTTACCCCCACAGACCCCAATAAGATGCCATCAGACTGTGACCTGAGGAATTCCCTAGTTACACAGGATTGCCTGGAATTGTTTATGCTACGATAAGTCCATTCTACTGAGGGTCTTAGCACATCCAAGTTGATACAAATCAAGCTATCACATTCACCTAATAAAAATTATTCAGGCAATAATATCTCAAATCATGGGGGATATTTCTGTCTGTTCACAGGAAACTCCCTCTCTTCTTTTTCCCTACCTGCAGTCCCAAGGAATATCCCACCCAGCACTAACTGAAGGAATGACGCAAGAGTAAAATCAAAAGACAGATTTAGCAAGATGAAGGAGAAAATATGAATATGCTATGGATCATCAGAGAGCCAACATCTGTCTAGAAGAAATATAGCCAGAATCCTCCTTTGAAATGAGGAAATCAGTACTTCTCTGGCAGATGTTGGACATAATGACAAAAAGAATCAATCCCTGGAGAAGGACACCGTGTTTGGTAAAATAGGTTAATGGATGAGAAGAAGATTCTTAATGAGATGGATACTTTGGCTGCAACAATGAATTTAAGCACAGGAACCACTGTGAGAATGGTGCAGGACCAGTCAATGTTTCCTTCTGTTGTACACAGTGCTGAAACAGACCTGAGAATGCAAGAAATAGTGGTCCCAATAAGATTAGCATTCTCATATTATATTAGAGAAACTATGACGATAGCTAAACAGTACTACAAAGTTCATTGCTATATAGATAAAAGTTGGTCTAAAGGTGGCAAGTTTCCAAGACAAACTGAGCTCCATTGGTGTACGGGGAAATAAGGAGAGGAAGGAATGAGACCAGAGAGGACCAAGGAGCAATGAAAAGGTAGTGGGACGAATGGATTAGAGCAGCGGTTCTCAACACGGGGACCGCGACCCCTTTGGGAGATGAATGACTCTTGCACAGAGGTCTCCTAAGACCATCAGAAAACATAAATATTTCACAATATATAATTGCACATCATTTTGTGAAAAATCACTATGCTTTCATTATGTTTAATTATGTTCAATTTGTAACAGTGAAAATGCATCCTGCATATCAGAGAGTTACATTATGATTCACAACAGTAGCAAGCTTGCAGTTATGAAGTAGCAATGGAAATCATTTTATGGTTGAGGGTCACCACAGCATGAAAAACTGTACTAAAGGGTCACAGCATTAGGAAGGTTGAGAATCACTAGATTAGGGGATGGCTGGAGTTGGAATTTAGGGTAGAGCTGGAAAATATAGGCATGGGTAATCAGAAAACTGACTACAATAGTGGGGTGGCTAGAATAAGTTTCAAAGGATGGCACCTTATTCAATAGAAAGTAATTACAATGGAATTTAAAAATTAAACTCTAAAATGTTATAAAAATGTATAATCAGTTTAGTATTGAGGTAATAAATGAGCATTTGGGCCTCTAGTCAAGTTACTCCCTCAATGCAAGAACACCTTATTCCATTAAACCAGCATTCCATGATGCACACCTTCCCAACATGATTGCTGAAGACAAAGTGGTGCATAAAAAAATGTGATGAAGAAAACTGATGGCTGTTGTCTATCAAAAGCTATAATGTCAGGAGTTTTAAAGGCTTGAAAGTAAACAAGTGGCCATCTACCTGAGAAGCAACAAAGTCCACATGGAAGAAGCATACCAACCTATGTCATCACGTGGTGTCAATAGGATCAGGTATCGCACATCAGAAAAAAAAATCATATCATTTTGCATGGGGGGCATGTGGAGTGGGGACCAAAGGCACACCTGTAGGCAATTGAACATCACCTTACAAAAAAGGTTGCAGGGAGGAGATGAGCTAGTCAGAGTTCAGCATAGCACCGATGAAACATAGAACTCTTCTCTAGGTTTTAATGCTTCCTCCCCACACTATCATAACCTCAATTCTACCTTACAAATCTGGCTAAAACAGAGAATGTACACAGGTACAGATAAGACCTAGAAACACAGGGGATCCAGGACAGATAAACACCTCAGGACCAATAATGAGAGTAGCAATACCAGGAGGGGAAGGAGAAGGTGGGGCTCAAAGGAGGAACTGATCACAATGATCTACATATAAACCCCTCCCTGGGAAGTGGACAGCAGAAAAGTGGGTAAAGAGCGACACTAGAAAGTGTAATACATGAAAAAAATTTATAAATTATCAAGGGTTCCTGAGGGAAGGTGAGGGAGGTTAGGGGGGAACTGAAAAGCTGATACCAAGGGCTCAAGTTGAAAGAAAATGTTTTGAGAATGATGCTGGCAACAAATATACAAATGTGCTAGACACAATGCATGTACATATGGATTGTGATAAGAAATGTATGAGTCTTCAATAAAATGATTTTTTAAAAACCCCAAAACTTAAATCACACACACACAATAACCAATTTTGGCTGAGCCCCGATGGTAAGTGGTTGAGTGCAGCACTGCGACCGGCAGGCTTGGTGGTTCAAATGCAGAGGCGGCTCTCAGGAGCAGTGCTGGGTAGTTCCCACAACCACCAGAGGGCAGTGATGCAAAAAAAAATCCCACAAATTTATGCTGGATATCTCTACATTCAGACCCAGGCCAGTAGCCATTAAAAGTATGCTTTCCTTGTCCTATGAAGTTCACTGTGAATCAAGGATAAAATGAGAAAACTGGCATTTCCACTTTAGACTGTTAGGACCTGTGACCATAGTTAAGTGCTATGTGACAAAGTAGTATAGGGCAAGGGACTCTAATCTGCAATCGGGGACATTCAAGAAGACCGCAGTGGTGGTAACTCAGATTAGTCAACTGAAGTTGAGAGTCAAGTAAATGGAGTATAGGCATAAGGGAAATGTCCCAAGATGAAGATACAACATGTGCAAAAATGAAACCTTTATGCAAGACAAAATTTCAGACATCCCCAGACCTGTTGAAGCTAGGTGTCACCGGCATACAGTAGTGGTGAGGAGTGACAGTGGAGAGCTGCATGAGGACAGACCAGGAAATCTCTGTTGCCCAAAAACCATGAGTAGTGAAACATTTGAGAAAAGGTAATACAGCATCCTATCTGTCTTTTTTTCAGGCATCACTGCCCTCTGGTGGTGGGAGTAGGAGGCCCAGCCTTTGCTCCTGTGAAATTCCTGTGGAATTGAACCTCCATCCCAGTGGGCCACAGTCCTGTGCACAACCACTATGCCATCAGGGCTCAGCCCATCCTATCTGTCTTATAGCCAATGGGTACCGTATTCTCAGCTGCAGGAGTCTTCTCTGAGGCAGGGGCTCCTAAATATGAAGGGTACAAATTCACTGTTTCTTCCTGTCAATTTCTGTGTCATCAGTTTCTAAGAAAACTATTTGTTATCCCAATGTATTTAAATTCAGTAATTATTAGAAACCTCTTCAATGAAAACAGAATTTGATCCTGAGGACAAGGAACAGATGTCAATGGATGTTTTAATATCACAGAACTGCCCTTTCAGGCTTTCTTTGGAAAACCCATTTACTATCCACCAGATAGCACCTTGATGTAATAACAGGACTGTCTGACAGCTCCAGGAGGACCACTGACTGGAGAATGTCTTCATAAAACTTTCTTTGCTCAACAAATGTCAGACATTTCAGATTCCAAATTGTTAATCTGTACACTTCAAATTTCAAAGAACTATCCTCTAAAAGTGGAACAAAGCAAAATCATATAAAAAGACAGGCCTACTGTTCAGATAGAAACTAATAGAACTCCCAAGACTAGGAACCTTAGTCATGATTCAGGTCTGGAAATTTTTTCAACCACACAATAGCTAGATCTATAAAGGGAACAATAACACAAGGGTTGTAAGCACACTTTAGAATAACCAACCATTTGAGGTCAAGGAGAGCACATTTATCAAAACTGTAGTTCATAATGGTGAGAAAAGAAGGAGGAACAGAAACAGGAAATACAGGATGGAAATGATTACTAAACTAAACATGTTCCTGCTGTTGGTAGTTGCTCTCAGATCCACTTTGACTTCCATTCATGTTCATTCCATGTTTGGGGAGAATTGCTTGATAGAGATTTCAAGGCTTGTAATTTTTAGGATATTGAGATCTTTCTCTAAGGTACCACTGAGGGAGTTTGAACCATCATCCTTTCAGCTACTATTCATGAGCTTAACTGATTGTGTCACCTAATGATTCCTTCTTGGTTTTTTTGGGGGGGGCGACATCACTGCCCTCAGGTAGTGGGAGTAGGAGGGGTGATTCCTTCTTGTATAACTCCTAAAATACAATCGCTTTTGCAGATTGTGTGTAAATTCCCATCTTCTTTTGCTTGAGATGAGCTCCTTCCTTTAAATCTTTTGTTGTTTATCTCTTTCCAAGGTCATGTCCTTTTACCTTCTATACATTTGGGACTTGATACTTTAAACAAGAGAGTTTTAAAAGATTCAAGGAAAACTGGAAATAAGATATAATGGAATTTTCCCACAAACTTCTTGAATCAACCTCATATTATTATCCACATAGTAGTCTTATGTACTTGGCAAGGAGTAGATGTGGCGAGAAAAATTTAAAAGATAATTAGTATGCCATTTTGGAAACTGCTACCTCCTGAAGGCAGCTGCCTTATACACTTTAAGACCTGGAGTGTACAAAATACTGTAGTACCTTAGACATGCAATATTAACGAAAAGCAATGGTACATTAAATAAGGCTGATCAATTTACTATGGGTATTGCACTTTCACAAACAATTAGTCTCAAAAATCCCAAAGAGCTGTTTTCCATGGCAGCAAATGAGCATGCTCATATGTTATATCTCTTAATGAACCCCAAACAAACTGCCATTGAATAATTTCCAAATCCCAGCAACCACATATAGGGCATTGAGAAGCCTCATCTCTCTTCTGTGTAGCAGTTGATGAGGTTTGAATTGCCAACCTTGCAGTTAGCATGGTCAACAATCCAAACTTACCCAAAAGTGCCACCAGGCACCAGGAATACATTTCATCAACTCTCCTGTCTCCCCCAGTCCCCACTGCTTTGAGGAGTTGCTGACTCACACCCTGGTGGAGTAGAGATGGGCAGTTTGAAACTACCAGCCACTCTGTGGGAGAAAGACAGAACTTTCTACTTCCATAAAGAGTCGCAGTCTTGAAAACTCACGGGGACAGTTCTGCTGTGCCATATAGGTTCATTATGAGATATTTAATGAATAAAACAACTCACTGCCCATACAAAGTGACTTTACACAAGGAATATAAAGCCTCATTTTGCTTCCATTTAGTGGAGAAACAGAGCTCATTCACTATGTGTCATGTTCACTCACACACACTGTCATCAAGTTAATGCCAACTTATAGTGATGTATACTGTCAGGCTGGAGACTTAAAAATACCAAAAGAGGTTTGCTAACATGCAGAATTTACTACTAAGTGGATATAATTTGGCTGAATTGTAATCATGACTGAATTATTCATACATTAGAAATGTTTTAATAAAGGTACTTATCCTCCTGTAGCTGCTTTAAATATGTTAAATGTTAAAATAATATTTTAAAAAATGTCTATGGGGCTAAGGCCCAGTGGCATAGTGGTTGAGTGCCAAACTGCAGCCTATTGGCTTGGTGGTTCAAATCCAGGAATAGCTCTCCAGGAGCAAGACTGGGCCTTCCACTCCCACCAGAGGGCAGTGATGCCCCCTCAAAACAAAGCAAAACAAAAAAGTGTATATGAAGTTCAATGGGGGTCCGGTGGGCAACACTTCTGACTAGATATGTTAAAATGAGAACAATATGCCTTAGGTTGTGTTTCTGACTGACTCCCCCATCTGACTGACTTCCAACTTCTAGTAGATGGTTAGTGAGTTTAGAGTTGATAGATGAGCGAATTTTTATTTTTCCAGTTAAGTCATACATATCCAAATTACAGGATAATTTGACTTTTATACCCTACTCTGATTTACTTAAAACTTTGCTGTAAAGCCTCTATGAATGTTTGGCTAATAACTCTGTAAAATAATAAATACACTTTCTTTTTCTTTTGGATTTGATATATCATGAATCTGTGTACAGTACAAGTGTTCAAAAATGCTGAAGTTTAGACAAGTTATAAAATAATTTTGTCTCTTCCATTAATGAGTACCATCTGCATATGCTTATTGAGATAATTTGTGCAAAGTATAGTCTTCAATAAACAAAAATGGCTATAGTTTTGCTTAGTGTAAAAGAAATACATTTTTAATTTAGATATTTATGACTTTGAGCTTTTACTGACTGCATGACATTGATCAAGCTACATATTCATAGAGACGCTATATTTCCTCAGGATTTCTTACTGAAATTTTGTTTTTAGGTGAAAATTGATGAAAATCTTTTGATATAGTAGATACTGCACAACATAATATTTTTAATGTTAGTCCATGAGTATAAAAAGTCATGCTTGACACCGAAAGGATGATGGGAAAGTAAGAACTTTTATAAATGAAAACATTCGTTTTTACTACGTGAACATTTCAAAATAATGTATTAAACTATGGTAGTTAGGAAATCCTAGGTGCTATCATGAACGAACACCAAATTTCAATGACTAAATCTAATAGGAACTTATTTATCACTCAAGAAAAATTCCAAGGTGACTTTTCCTTTGGGGCAGAGGCAGTGGTTTCCCATGCAGTGTCTCAGGGAACTAGATTACTTAAGATTTCAGCACCTGTTACTTGAGCTAGCAAAAGAGAAACCAAGGGAGGGAGGGAGAGATGGCAGGAGGAATGACTACTTTTTTAAAGCCCAAGCATGGAATCGACTATTTTACTTCAGCTCACGTGCCAATCCTGAAACTCATTTACCCTGGACAACTAAAGTGCTGAGAAACGTAGGTCCTGACTTGGTAAAACTCTTAATTATAATTTGTCATTTTGAATGGAGGAGACCAATTTACTGCACAGGTTGACTTTATTTGTTCCAGGGATGAAGCTATACATTATAACAAAATAGAGTGATCTCAATATAAAGATAAAATTGTGGATTATAGTCTGAGTTTAAAAACAGTCATTCTTGAGTCCACAAATTGGAGCTCAAGAGTTCTGGGTGTCAGAGTCAGAGGAGAGGAGGAGGATGGTAAATATATTTATATCTTTTCAGTAGTGTGATTAATACAGGATTCTAAAGTAGTGTCCAACATGAGAGTTTAAGCTTATCACTGAAGAATTTTGATATAGTTTTAATTCTGCTCTGACTGACAGTATGAGATTATAAATCAGAAAATGCCCTTCCTTTTAGCCATTCCTCAATCATAAATATGCACCTTGTGTGTAATAGGTCTGACCTTAAGAGGAATGATTGAGTTTTCTAAGTTTTCCAATTTTTGTTAGCTCATTGGAGAGATCATTAAAGCAGAGTTAATATTCAGTAATAGCACTTAGCTTTTGAGAACACCTCTACCCCAAATTCGCTAACTGGCAGCACTATTTCACAGTTTGGTATCGCACAAGACATTCTAACTTCTAGTGCTGAGAATGTTCTCATTGAGAGGCTGTATGGAGCATGCAGATATGGAAGAGACCTGCTGGACTATGAAAGAATCTTCTAAAAACTAATAAAACTAACCAAATGGCTTATTAGCTTCAGCTTGGAAAAATAAAATTCTATGCAAAGGGAAATATACACTGGCCAGCATGAATTTATCTGTCAACCAACTCTTCCATTTTAAAGAGAGGTCAAAGGAAATGTGCTCAAGGACTTAGACTTAGATCAATTTGAAAATAACTCATTGCATAAATCCCTTAGTAAAAATCATGTCCTTATAATGAAAGAGCTGAATTTATTATTTCATGGCTGTTGTTTTTTAATCACCTAAGAATGCACCATGGCTGCAGCAATGGGCTGAGGCATAGGGACAATGGAGGGGGTAGCGCAGAACCGGACAGTGCTTTGTTCTGCTGTGCATACAGCTGCTGTGGGACAGAAGTGACAAAATGGCATGGAGCAACAAGAGCAATAACCAGAATGTGCGGTGGCTTGTTCACCATACAGTGATCAGTACTGGGAGCTCTGTGCTGTGTACACTTGCCCTCATGATTCAGGGTTTGCAAACTTAGGTTCTTTACACTGCTATTTTTTTAAGTTGCTATATAAAAAAGATGCTTGTAGGGCTGAGCCCCGGTGGCGTAGTGGTTGTGTGCAGGACTGCGACCCACTGGAACGGAGGTTCAATTCCAGCAGTGGGGCTGGGCCTCCTACTCCCACCACTGGACAGCAGTGATGCCCCAAAAACCAAAAAAAAAAAAAAAGATGCTTGTGAGTTCATTAGTAAATACTAATGCTGGCATAAAATGATCCTTGAAATAATATAATATTTTAGTGTACTACATTTCTTATTTAATGTTTAGGCCTTATGACAATGTGTGCTCTTAATTTTCATTGAAAAGCTATTTACACTCTGACATTTCATCAAAAATACAGTATAATATAAATAAGTCATTTACATTCAGTCTAGTCTGATTCACAGAATAGAAATAGCACAGAGGATTTCCAATGTTGCATTTGCTCATGAAAGGAGTCCGAGTAGCATAGTGGGTTACATGGTGGGCTACTAACCAAAACATCAGCAGTTCAAACTTTATAGAAGCTCTACTGAAAAGAGTTGAGATTTTTCACTCATAAAGATTTACAGCCTTGTAAACACAAAAAGGCAGTTCCACTCTGTCCTGTAGGGTAGATATGGGTCAGAATTGATTCTATGGTAGTAAGTTATATCTTTATGAAAGATGTACTGGTGGCCCCATGTAGTCATCAATGGGCTGTTCAAATCCACTGACCACTTTCAAGGAGAAAGATGAGGCCCTCTACTCCTTAAAGCTTTCACAGTCTTGTAAATTCTGATAGGGTTGCTGGTCAGTAGGTTTAGGTTTCTTTATTGAAAAAAAAAAAAAAAAGCAGACTGCTGTATGTTTCTCCCACAGAGTGGTTTGCAGGTCCAAGTCATTGACCTTTCCATTAGCAGTCAAGTGCTCTGATTACTCTGCCATCAGAGCTCCACTAGCTTCCTAATTTAGTACAGATGGTTATCTAGCAAGACAGAGAAACTCGTGTGTCAGAAATAACGATAGTGTGAGACATTTGCTGATTGAAAATATGGTTTCAGAAGCTGCACCAGATGGCCAGCTATTCTATTTGTTAGGTTAAAGGAAATGAGTCCAACTATTTCATTTTCTTTTTCTGCTATACAACTAAGACTTGCATATTTAAGAAGAGATAAGTTTAAACTATAAGAAGCTATCTCTATAGACCCAAGTACTTAATGATTCCACAACTGTGAGAGAAGATTCTTTCCTAATAGAGTTAGCATACCTGATAATTCATCAACCACACAAAAGAAAATTAAAGTCTGGAAATGAGTTCTCTGTTCAATAGCAAAAGAAATAGTTACCAGCTTCAGCAAAGCTGTAACCAATAACTTGATCCCAAGGACACCAAATATTCAGAATAATGATTATAATAGTTTCTGACCAATACCCATTATAGTAGTGACTTTCCCAATAACAATAATTTTTCAGGACAGGTAGAAAGGTTCAATGGAAGATTGATTGACTATTGAGACCTGATCACTCAGTTGCTCTGGGTCTCCACAGCCTGCGAGGTTTGAATTGAATGACTGTAAAGTCTCCTAAAGAGCTCAGGTAGTGCAGTGGGCTGTGCATCTGGCTACCTACAGGCTTTTCTGAGAGTTCTACTTCTGAAAAGATGTATAGTCTCAGAAACCCAAAGGAACATTTCTACTCTGGCCTAAAGGGTCACTTTGAGTAGAAATACTTCAATGGCAGTGACTTTGAGTTTTCTTTTGTTTGTTTCTTCTTTTTCTGTCTTATGTATCAATATCCGGAGCTTTGCCAAGGCTCTTGGTTCCGACAAGGAGAAGGGAGTGGGCCTCCTTCTAGTCAGAGTTAGGTCACTTGTCTAACATTCTCACAGCTCAGCAATTGAGATGAAGAAATGAAAGGGAAGAAGCATTATGGTAGCAAAGTAATCAAAGAAGCAAAACAGATGGTGCCCCCAAACAACTTAAAAAGAGTCACAGAAACAAGGTGGCATTATGGTGAGTAACTGCTGGTTCTATTGTGGTTTGGAATCGAGAGGTCTTTTAGATCGTGGCAAGAAAAATTGACCAAGCATTGAAAGAAAGTCTATCATTACTTGAGATTAGGTGAGGTTTTGCAGGGATTGGATTACATGACTTTATATTATGTATGTATGTATTTTGGGGATTTTTTTTTTTTTGGACATCACTGCCCTTTGGTGGTGGGAGTAGGAGGCCCAGCCTTTGCTCCTGTGGAGCTGGAATTGAACCTCCATCCCAGTGGGCCGCAGTCCCGCTCACAACCACTACGCCACCAGGGCTCAGCCGTATGTATGTATTTTGACTTCACAGTTATTTTGTATAAAATCATAAATTGACAGTTTTCCTACAAACCAGTGTATCAGCGATTCATTTCTAGGCAAACCTGGAGAACTATTGGAGTTCCCAATAGAATCAGAGAACCCTTTAGGAAATCTCCAGTTTCTCTTACACAATAATGATATGGCTTCCTAATTACCAAACGCATCATCACATCAGAACCAAGAGAATTGGTTCACAAAATTTTTGTTTTGTATTATTTTTTGTTTTTTTTTCTTTGTGTGTGTGTGTGTGTGTGGCATTACTGCCCTGGTGGGAGTAGGAGGCCCAGCCTTGCTCCTGGGGAGCTGCTGCTGGATTTGAACTGTCAACCCTGTTGACTGCAGTCCCACACACAACCACTAGGCCACCAGGGCTCAGAACACAAAATTTTTATTTTACTATAGAATTTCTCTTGAATAAGGGAATTTAGATGATAATAAATATTTTCTAGGTTTCACTTTTTCTCAGTCATGGATTTTGAGATAGAAACGATGCTTATATCTTTTCTAACTCTTTCTCCTTCAATAGATTTTCAGAAATTGGAGTAAATAGCTCAAATGAAAAGTACACATCTCATGTCCCTACTAGAAGAAAGTGCTTGTTCTGCTCTGAGAGGAGAGAAATTTTGCAGACTCAAAAGAAAGAGGGAGAGAGAGAGAGCCTGTCTAGGAGCTCAACATTTTCCACTAAAACACAAAAGGCAGGCACTGTATTATCGGGTCCTATCCAATCACAGGAATCCTTCAGAATAACGAGCCATGTAAGTTCCAAAGAGAGTCTTTGGGCACAGAAAGACCGCCTGTCTCTATCCCAGCTCCCCTACAGCAAAGACTTGAAAAACAGCCAAAGCCTGCCCATTTCCAATTTGTGCAACTCTTTCTCTCTCCATGGAAGACAGAATTAATGGTGACTGGCAAATGCATTTGTGAATGCTGAGAGTATGTAAGAGTGAACATAAAGACAAAATTTGTGAAGTTTTATTAGCTAATTTTTTGCTGTTCTATGTAAAAGAGCTTCGTGGTATAGTAGGAAGCACATTAGGCGACTAACTGCCAGGTCAGCAGTTTCAGCTTCACCCACTGACAAGCTCTGTATGAGAGAAGAGCCCAGGTTTATTCCCTCAGAATCCCAAAGGGACAGTCCTATTCTATCCGACAAGGTTGCTTTGCGAGTCAGAACTATCTAGATGACATGGGACGTTTTTGGGTGCGTAAGTACCACGCGCTAACCGATTGATTATAAGTTGATACTTAGTTTCCAAATATTCGGAGGTTTTTCTAGATATCTTCCCATTGTTGACTTTACTCCTTGAGAGTTAAAGAATATATTTGTATGTTTTAAACATTTTTAAGATGCATTTATGGTACATATTTTATGGTGCAGAATATGGACAATCTTGGTAAGTTGTTCGCTGTCTTTAATGTAGATTTGTGTCCAACTATAAGGCATACTTGTCTATTTTTCCTTATAGTTGTATCTGTTTTTATTTCACATATTTCAAAACTCTTTTACTGGGTACTCTAAAATTATAGTTCCTTGGATGAAAACTTGAAGTCATAGGAGGTTAGTATCTTTACTGAGATCATATATACAGCTAATAACTACTCTTTGTTCTATTCTCATAACATATCCAGAACACAATCATGTCTCATCATCATCACTGCTATCACTGTAGTCCAAATTACTATTATCGCTCACAGAGATCATTGCAACACTCTCCCACTGGTATGAGGAGACCTACCACAGACAGGCAAGCATTTAAACCAACTAGTTGCTCCTCAAAAGAAAGATGAGACTCTCTGCTATGGGACAAAGGAAGGTCCTCAACAAGCTGGATGGGCACAGAGACTGCAACAATGGGGATGGTGCAGGGTCAGGCAATATTTTTGTTCTGTTGGTCACGGGGTCACTACTAGTCTGAATTGGGTTGGTGGCATCTAACAACCATCTGCTACCATCAAGACGTGCAGCCTAGAAAACCCTGGGTCAGGTTCCTTCGATTCAGAATCAACTCTATTGCCATTTGCTTTATTTGGAGTTTTTGTTGTCTTGTTCCTATTGGCTTGAATATTTCAGTTTCTGCCACCCTGATATATAGTCAATTGACATGGCCTTTTTAAGGAAACGTGATGTATTGTAATTCTAGACCCTATGCCTGTGGCTCTAATTCCATTTAGAGGGCTGTATGAGTCACAGGATTAAGATAGAATTAAAAGCTAGTTTTAGTAGAGGGTGTGAACCAAGTCACACTGTTTATTTTGGGGGGGTATCATTAGATCTTTTTAGAGAATATGATGTAAGACACCATCCCTCATTTTCATTGGAGGTCTGGTTGACTAATAAACAAAAGTCACTACTCCATCAAAACCCTTTGTCTGGCTATCAGATTCATCTGAGACAGTCTGTAAAATCCCATCAGAAGAGCATATTACAGATTTCTATCAGAAGTGGCAAAGGTTGAGACCAGACACTGTGGCATGATAACTACTGGACAGTGCAAGAGAAACGCATCAAAACTATGGAGAGTGACACCTTGGCTTCTTGGCCCACGGAGGCAAAAGCACAGAGGGTAAGGACTGGAGAGAGACATGGCTACTATCTGAGGAGAGATGTTACTTGGGACCAAGGACCGCATCCTTACTATTAACTGATCCTGACTTTTGGCAACACATTAACTTCCCTGAACAAAAGCAAAATAAAACACTGCCATTGGGCAATTCCAACTAATAGCTAACCTATAGGACAAAGTAGAACTGCTCTGAGTTTCTGAGAGTCTTACAAGGTCACGGGAGTAGACAGCCTCATCTTCCTCCTGTGCCATGGCTGGTAGTTCCAAACTGCTGACCTTGGTGTTGGCAGCTCATTGCATAATCCACTATGCCAACGAGACTTCTTAACTTCCCTGCATGGTCTTTGGAACAAATTACTGAACCCAACATAGAAGTAGAGTTCCATTGGAGGGGCAGTTGGTGTCAGAGAAGGTAAACAAGGATGGAGCACAGGAGCATGTCAGCACCCTGTCTCTTAGCAATAGGGCAGCGCTCAGATGTGGCCAAGCCCAAGCCATTTACTCTATAATCAAACCTCTATTTTCTACACAGCTAACCTTTGAAAAATGTAATCAGATCATTTCATTCCTCTTCCATCTCTCTTATCTAATCTCCATGCTCCTTACCAAGATCCCTAAAAGCCTACCACTCCGTAGTATTTGATCTATTATAATTTTCCTCAATAAACCTGCTCCAACAGCCTTCTCATTTCTAAAGTGTACCAGGCATAGTCGGGGCTCAAAGATTTTGTACTTTTTTTTCTTTGCCCATCCTTTGTTTAATGCTACCACTTTAAAAATGGAAATGCCTATCCCTTTTCCTATGGAACCTCGTCGTATATTTGTTAGATATTGGGCTGTGGTCTGCAGTCAGCAGTTTGAAACCTCCAGAAGCTATTTGAGAGAAAGACTGGGCTTTCTGCTCCTGTAAACAGCTACTGTCTTGGAAACCCACAAGGGGTCACTGTGAGTCAGCATTGACTCCCTAGCATTGAGACTTAGTTATGGTCAGAACCAGGATGCAGGAAGATCACACTTAAGATGGAGGTACCGTCAAGGGGAGCAGACATTGACAGGCGACCTGACAGGCCACTGAGAGATCCCAAGTTCTGCAGCTCACATGGTGGTCAAAGTCCCAAGAAGCCAGATGCAAGATCCAAGCCAGCCAGGAGAAGAGAATCAATTCTCCATTCTCTCTCTCTTTCTCTCTCTCCTTTCTGAATTTTTTTTCAATAAATCATTTTATTGGATACAGCTATAACAATCCATACATCAATTGTATCAAGCACATTTGTACATGTGCTGCCATCATCATTTTCAAATTCCCTTTCTACTTGAGCCCTTGGTATCAGATCCTCTTATTGATCAAATAGGTCAGATCCCCAAGGAGACATCTTCAGGCTGATTGTGCAGTTGTATTTTACCCATGTCTCCTTACAGGTGCACCCATGTTTACACAAAACCTCACTCTTGAAACTTCACATCATCTTGGAGGACTGCTTTAATCATAGATTTTCATATTATAGGTCTTAGTCTTTACCATGTCAAACACAAATTTCCAACTAGAAACAGATGATAAACTGATAGACAAACAGCTATTCTGTCAATATGTTAAGGTTGCTGTGTATAGCTTTTGTCAAGTCAACTTTAATTTGTGGTGACCTACATGTACAAATGTAATAAAATAAAACACTGCACCATGCTCACTAACACCAGCATATCTGAGGCCAACATTGGAGCTTTTGTGACAATTGTCTTCACCAAGGATCTCCCTCAACTTTGTTGGCCCTTTATTCACCAAACATGGCCTCCTCCTCCAGCCATGAGTTCCTCCCAATAGCATGCTCCCCCTGAGGAAGTCAGACTATGTTCTGTTGTGATCCATAACGTTTTTCTGGGATGATTTTCAAAGTGAGATTTCTAGACTTTTCTTACTAGTTTGTAATAGTTAAGGTGCTCCTCTGAAGCACGCACCATCGATGACCCTGGGGCTCTATCATAATGGAGAGCATGATGAGGTATTGGTGAAAAAAACTACTCTTGTGACTTGAATTACCTAGATGTATGTGTACATGATGGCATAAGAGAGCTTCAAAAAGTTCCTGGAAAGGGGTCTTGAAAAAATGACTTTTTTCCACAAACATTTTGAAACTCCTTCACATATGTGTGGGTTTATTCAAGAAACCTCTATTTTGTTACATTTATTTCCATTATTTATATATTTGTGTATTTCATCCTTAAGCAAATAGCACAATGCACATGTTACTATTACATTACGGGAATTTTGAAATCAAATAATAGGCCTATGATGTCATTCTTACTTTTCAAAAATTTTAGGTTATTTTAGGCTCTTTCCATTTGCATGCTAGTTTTAGAAGAAGATAGTCAGTTTTCTGCAAGAGAAAATTATTGCTGAGACTTTGATTCTTTGGCATTGAACTCGTAGTTTGATATGGTGATAACGAACAAGTTAACAGTAGGGAACTAGTGAACGTTGCACCTACCAAACTGGTGATTGGTTGTGGGGTATGGTCTTTCCCTCACAGGAATGTGATTCTATTTCCATATGATATAACAACTATAATTAGTATTAAGTCTCCTTCTAGATATTTTTTTTATATTTGACCCTCTGTTATCTGTTCATTTATTGCCCCTTTTCTGACTTTTTAATTTTTGTTGTAATTCTTTAAAAATCATTTGATTCCTTTGACATTGATCTGCAAACTGGATTTTTATTTTTTGACTGGTTGATCTACAGGTTGCGATAAGCATAATATATTATATTAATATTGTAACATTTCAGGTATATGTTAGAATTTTATAGGAACCGACTTGCATTTAAATGGCTTTGAGCTACCATTGTTGCATATTTTGCCTCTACGTATTTCACATTTACAATACAGCATTACTTTTTCTTTAAGCAGTTTACGAAATTTTAAGAAATTTAAGAAAGAAAAGATGAACCTTGAGGTTGGCAACTTCTGGTGCTCTTCGCCAACCCCTATGATTTGATGTCATTTTTTTCCAGCATAGAGCACTTCCATCAACATTTGTGGCATTGTGCATTTATTGGTGACAAGTTTTTATACCTTTTGTTATTTTGCCTACCTTTCTGAAAAGGGTTTTAACCGGATATAGAATTCTACAGGACTACTGGAAGCACATAGGATAAGCACTCAGCAGCTAACCCAAACGTCAGCAGTTTGAATTCGCCAGCTGAGAAAGATATGACAATTAGCTTCCATAACATTGCAACCTTTTCAATCCTGTCAATAGTTGTACTCTGTATGGGACACTGTGATAGCCCCTATAGGACACGGCATATGATATTTATGGAGAAGCTGAGTTCTATTATCTACCTTTGAAAAATCTTGAGATTTGTTTGAGCCGGCTCACTGCCAGATTGCCCTGAGTTTTGTGGAGGCTGGGTTTTGTACGTTGCAGAGGAAGTATCTATATCAGCATTGCTCTTCAGGCTATTTAAAATCCTTTAGTTGGGATCATGTTCTTTCCTTCTTATTCATGCTCCCTCTGAATTTTCTATGGAAATCCCAAGGTTTCCCCCCTTGATCTTCCTGGAATCCAGGAAAAGTGTAGCAGGCTGTGTGAGGTTTCCGGATCAGAGCAGGTGCATTCAGGTAGACTGACTCGCTCTGAATGAGTGAGCTATTGACCATGGCTGTGATCTCACCTGCAGACACACTCGGGAGGAATGACCATGGGTTCCAGATTGGATGTTGCTTGGCTCTGTGTGGTGCTTTACCCCAAGGGCATCTTCATAGGCTGCCACATGCTATGGCAGCTGACTTCCCCAGGGCCAGCAATTCAGGGTACATTACTTGAGAGCCCAAATACAGAACTGTCTTTTTTTTTTAAATCTGATTTCAGAAATGACATTGTGTCACTGTTGTCTTGATTTATCTTTAGGTGTGAATCAGGAAGACATTGCAGAAGAGACAGAGTAGCAGGATGTAGGGGGTCATTATAAAAATTTTATAACATACCATAAAGGTTCACAGTGCTCACGTACTTCAGATGTTGGTGGTTCAAAGCCTTGAAATGGCTCTGCAAAGAAAGACTCAGTGATCTCACTCCTGCTCCCATAAAGATTCCCTCCCAGAGAACCTTGGTGGGCAGTTGTACTCTCGCACATGGGGTCACTATGACTTGGGATTGACTTAGTGACACCTTGCAACAAAATTGCCTCTACTATGTAAGAGTTTGGGACAAATGAAATGTAGAGTGCGATTTTTTCAGCAAGTACCGATTTCTGGGTTTAAACATGTTTATTCTACTACTAGTCTTACCATGTTGGCAAAACTAGGTTTAGGGAACAGAAACATCAAGACAGAGAAGTTGTCATGACTTGGGTCTGAAAAATTCTGCTATATAACCCAGTGGTGGCACTTTCCATGGGAAACCCTTATGTCTTTTTCAGGGCTCTGTCTAACCATCATTTTCTACAGAAGGAGTTCCTGATTCTGCAACAGTGAACTTGGTGCACATTTCAGACTTAGGTTTCTGTGGGTGCCTTAGGACAGTACATAGTCCTAGACTGTAACTGCAGTTATACTTGCCAGTTCTAGAAATTATAATACAAACTTTCTGACAACAAATATGATTCCTCACTTGTTCATTTTCTTCTAACAATAAATTTGGAAATAATCACCTTGAGATCAAAAATAGTGATCTCTAAATTCACAAGAATCCACTCATATTTTTCAATAGTTTTATTGGTATATCGTTTAGTTATATAATCTAAATGTTAAGTCATATTAAGAAGAATTGTGCAATCATCACCACATTCAATTTCAGAACATTTTTTCTCATGCACATGGTTGCTTGCTCCCCCTTTCCCTCATTCTCTCCTGCCACCCCCTTAGGTAGTAATTGATCCAGTGACTTTCTTTATAGATTTACCTGTCTTGGATTCCTTATACGGAAAAACAGACAAAACTCAAACAGGAAGCAAACAAACAAAAACCAACAATGACTAGTAAAAGCACAGGCAAACCTCAATTATGAAGAAAACATAAAAGCTAAAACAAGCATAAATGAGTCAATAAAGAGTACAAGTGTTAAGATATTAAATTTTAACCTAACTACATATGCCATGGTTGGATTTCTTTCAGTTGGCCAAGTAGCTGCCTTCCAACTAGCCTGGCATACATGGGTGTCTGCATCCAGTTTCAGCTTGTTGAAACGTGTCTGCTGGTATTCTATCATTTGCTGGAAACTTGTTTTGGGCCAGTGTTTTCATTGTAGCTTGAACTCCTGCCTTCTGTACCATTAGTTCTTGCTTATATGTTACCTCCTGACATGGAAGAAGTACAAGCAGAGATCTTGTTAGTGGCATGGATGATAATATTTCACCTACCAGACTTTGGACAGTTTGCAAGGAGAGTGTCCCTAGAAAAGGGCAACAAATAAAGTGGAAGGCAGTGAAAAGAGGAAGACCCTTGAGATGCACTGAATCTGTGGCTGCAACAATTGACTCAGACATAGGAACAACAGTGAGGATGACACAGGACCCGGCACTGCTTCATTCTGTTGTTCATTGCATCTGTTCTGCTGCATCAGAACCAACCTGAGGGCACCTAACCCCAACACGCTTCATACCAAGCTCTCTGTCTGAAAGAAATGCAGGTCATATCCCTAGACTGTGTTCAGTAGGGATTTGGCTTCCACTGTTGCTCATGGTCTCTGAAAACCAGGTGTTCACAATTTAAGCTCTGAATCCATTCCCTACTTCATATTTGGAGAAGACTTAGTTGATGCTTCGCTTATATGGTTACTTATTTGAAGACAAGCCTTTAAGATCCCAGATGCTACACTTTCTGGTAACCAGGAAGCATTTGGTGTCTTCACCACACTTTTCTGTATCACCCATATCTTCCATGATCTCTTCATGAAGGTGAGCATCAAACAGGTCTCTATCATAAGAACTAATTGTTCTTAGATTGGGGCTAGGATTAAGCATGAGCCCCAAATTTATTCATATATCAATGATTTATATATGTCTCTGGTTCACTTCAGAGACATCATTATCATTTTATGATAGAGAACATTATGAATTATCCCCCTGGGGCATAAGGCAATCTTATTGATAGCGGCATTAATTTAGCCAATGGCATAGAATTTAAAACACTGGGGAGAAGAGGGAATTCCAAGTACAGACTAGTTTCAGAATGCAATACAGGAATTGTTGACCTTTATAAAGTAAACTCTCAAGTGATTGGACACTATTTCCATGAATGATGGAGGTTGATGATAAGGCCAAACTTTCAATAACACTCATCTGTAAAGGCAAACCATGCCTACCAGATTATCACATGACGTAAGAAAGCAAGGAGGGCAAAAGAATTGTAAGTATCCCTACTGGTCATAATTCATAGGGAACCTTAAAAGTGACAAACCCAAATCAAAGTCCAATGACCAAAACACTTCCATAACTATGGGATAGCAGTCATTTGCTGTTTCTCACACAAGGACATTTCAGCCATAATACCGAGTGTGGTAGTTACATAATCTGTTGTCAATTTGAGACTTAATAGTGAAGGGGTGGAGTTTAGCCTTTCAATCAGGTCACAGATTGATAATCTCCTTTTAAAGCCCTAAGGAGATAAATAGCTCACTGGAGGCAGGACACACCCTCACTCCCCATGAGACATTCCTGTTGAAAAGTCACATGGAGCTATACTGATGACAACCAGAGCCCTGAAGGTGGAGGAGCCACATGGAGATCCAAGCCAAAGCTGAAATGCTTCCACCACCACTGGATCCACAGGAATTTCCATCCACTGGCCTATGAACATCCTGTATTTGGCATCACTGCATGGCTGCATGAGTCTAAAGAAAATTTTATGGATTAGCGTTGACATGTGGGGTAATATCAGACTTATGGATTTGATCTGGATGGGCTAGTATGTACCCTCTCCAGCATTGTTGTAAAGGTAATATTGATTTTTTAGAGAGAGAGGAAATATGAGGGATGGCAGCAATGAATTGTGGCAAAGGAAAGGAAAGCTAGATTTCTTTAAAAGGGGGGAAGAACTCACAACTCTGTTCTTTGTCACATTCTTATTATATATACTCACTCAGTATTCTAGGGATTTTCTTAAAACATTGCTGAAAGAAAATAAAAATTAAGCTCATAAAAGCAGGTTGCATGTTAGCAGGGCAGTGAATCAATGTCTCTCATCAGTTACTGGGCATTCCTGCTGGGGTAATTTGAAAAGCCATGACAGGAATTGTTTGACATTCCAGGAAGGTAATTTTTGACAATCAGTGGTTAATTTTCTGACTTATATAGCGCCTGCTTTTGTTCTAAATCTAGAAATGATGATTCTTTGATTTACTTTGGATTTTCGTTCATTAGATACTCCAGGATTGCCACAGAGGATTTCAGAAAATCCTTTGAATGACAACATTTCAGTACTTCTTCTGAACATTGAGGACTATTGTCACTGGGGCTTTGGGAGGACGGATTACTCTCTTGGCAGGTAGTCTGAACTCCATGGGGCTTATTAAGCTTCCGGTGGGGAAGATCTAAAGTGTACAGCTGAATACTGCCATCAAAAAAAAAAAAGGAAAATTGTTTGGATTTAATTCCTAATGGAGCTGCAAAAACTACAACTTGCTTTTGATCTCTGAATGCCAAAGTCGGCCTTTTATAGTTGTCATATTCTTGACTTGCTCATTTCAGAGCCAGGATTCTCTTGCTTTCAAAGCCTTTTCTACTCTGAGATGCATTTTTATGCCTAGCATGCGCTTGCAGATTGGAATCCTTGGTGTATTGATCAACATTTCCATCTATCATGGATTGAATGGTAAACACACACACACACCTCAATATGTAACAATTTGTCTAGGTGTTGAGTCCCTATAGAACATGGTTGTTCTCCATTTGTAATCTGATGTAATTTTCCTCCATTTTATGATGTGTCACAAATTGAATCTCTGTATGTTGAAGAGGATGAATTGTATCTTGAACCACAGCTTTTTAAGTCTCAACCTTAATCAAGACACCACACTTACCCAAGTCACACATGGCATCACACCTTTCAACCTATGAGAGACAAAAGAAGGAAAGAAGTGAGCAGAGGAGGAACCTGACTGCCACCAAGAAGGACCAGGAACAGAGTCCACCTGGGATTCCTACACTGAGAACCTTTGAAACCCAAGGGAAGACTGATGCTGAGATCCATGGAGAACTGCAAGAAACACAGTGCCCATATATTGTGGAAGGACGGGGTAAAGAGAAAAAGAAACACATGTATGGAGGGTTTCACAAGATAGTTTTAAAAAGATTTTAAAAGGAGATAAACTTTCCCTCAAATGGACATAACTCAGACTTTTAGACTCCAAATTTGAGAGAAGTAAGTTTCTACTCTTTAAAAATCATCCTTTCCTGGTATTTATTTCACAGCAGCACAAGATAACTAAGACACTCTCTAATTGGTGTTTATGAGCTCTTTTAACATAGCAATATTTCTTTTGAAAATCTGGTTGCTCTCAATCAAGGGAGTATACTAAAGTAAGTTGTGTTTTTTCTCTGTTCCTGGTTTAGCCAGATGTCCATTATCTGATTACTGATATAGAAATAATACTAACAATAATATTTTGTGGGTGGTAGAGATTGGAGAGAAAAACTTTTCACTTTGAATCCAGAGGTCCTTTATACATTTTGAGAAAGTTATTTTAGGTAACAGGGCAATTATAGTATTGTGTAAGTTAAGAATCTACACCTCATTCGTGGAAAACTGACAAGATCACTTTATATGTACTCTGTATTCACTCCCACCCCTGCAATTTCCAGTTATTATTGTATGAAAATCTATTTTTCTTAGCTGTGGACTTTTCAGTTATTGTTTTAGTAAGTATAAATATACCTTCATGAAAAAAATTGTTTTAATACACTCCTGGAATAAATCTTAAAGTGAACTATTAATATTTTCCCAATTAGGTATACAATGAAAATAATTAAAATTTTATTATCAGAAATCATTATTATTTAGACCCATGTCACAAGTGATACCTGGTAGATTATGGGGTTAAAATTCAAATGTAAATAATAAGAGATTTTTAGTTTTGAGTTACTGTGGGTGAAAGTATTTTAAAATGTAAAAATTTTAAATGAAAAACATAATTTGCCAATGACTTTTAAAAGAATTTCTAAACATCATTCAGTCTTTAATGGTAGATCAGTGTATGGTTTTGTTCTCTTTCATTAACAACTGCTTCACTTTTACACTTTTCTAGACTTGCTCCTTATCTGAATAATTAGTTGCTTTTTGCCTACCAATCTCAAAACACACACAAAAGCCAGAGTTTATTTTTGCCTAGAATTATTTTAAAAAACAAGCCCTGACCTGGCTTTAATAGTTTTCCTAAATGCAGAATGAGGGACACTTGCAGTTGAACAAGTGGGAGAGAATAGAATGAATTCAGAGCCTATGTCAGGCACGCCACACACTGCAGCAAACTGTTATACCTCATATCCAGACTTGTGAAGTTATCCAGGCTGTGTGTTCACATTTCCAGGAAAATCTATGTACACCCTATTGGTAACAGACAGTATTTTGAAATAATGCCATAACATTTTTTTAGGATCAATTTGATAAATGAAGAAACTGTTACTCTTTATCCTGAACCTGAAGGACTTACATTCCAATCATGGTCTAATTGCATCCCATAAATTCCACTTTACATCATATCTTTGGCTTGCTTTCATGTAATCTCCATAATTACCATTTTTAAGGCCATCAGGACAATTCAGAGGAGAGAATGGTTTGTTTTGATAGCTATTAGGTGTGTGTTTGCTTTTCTCCGACTTAAAACAAAGAAAGGCACAAATTTAATGGCCAATTAGGGACAGAATCACAGAAGCAGAGCTGCTGGCATGCTAAAGATTCAGGCAGTAGGATTCTCAAGGCTGAGTTGGCCTGCTGATTGAAGTCTTTTACTACCTGCAACCCCCCACCCCAATTCCTGCCCTTTTAGATGCCTAAAAGTCAACAAGATGGCAAGAAAAAGTGTAAGTGACAAAGTCATAGAACCCTTTCTATACAAAAGTGTCAAAAATGTGAACTGGTTATTTCTCAACATATCATCCATCTAGGTGTAAACACTGCAGGCCATGCTTCCATCTCTATCCAGTCATTCCCTGCAGAAGTCTGTACTCTGATTGACACCAAGTCAAAACAGTGCAACTTCAGGGACTCAACTCACTATCCATTTGCATTTTCCTTGAGTTTGCGCAACCAAAAGAAGTGTGAAGGGAAAAGATAGACGATAGAGTCAGGTTTCCCATTGAAATCCTCCAAACAACAGACCTTGCTACTTTCAAAGTCTGATCAGGTGCCTTGTCATGATAGAAAACAAAACAAAACAAAAGTCCTTGGTGCAATTTTCTGGCTTTTTTTTCAAAGAAGCGTTTTTCATTTTCCTTAGAACTTCTCCATAATAAGCCTCAGTGTTCATCTTGAGTCCGGGGAGAAAATCTACTGAGATTACCTCTTTAGACTTTCAAAAAAAAAGTTTCTATAATCATCTAGTTGCCATCTCAGCCTTGAATTTCACTGGTCCAGCAATTCTCCCCTGGAGTCATTGTTTATATTGTACCTTTCTGTTTTGGAAGGCACCATGCAGAAACTAAGAGCGCCACCTGCCAGAGATCACTTGTCCACGGCTGCCCACTGATCAGAAGCACAATCATGCATGAGCTGGTATTCTAGTAGCAATTTTGGTCAAGGCCAATGCATGCATGAGCTGGTGTTCTAGTAGCAATTCTGGCCAATAGCAGTGGAGGTGACCATGTCTGGCCTCCTTTGACTTCCCAATTGCCATGAGACAAGGGTGAGATAGGCCTTCTTCCTCCATCTTTCTTTACCTTCTTCTGGCACCTCCCACAGCACTATACTTCCATGTAGAGTCTGATAATTCATTAAAACAGTGGTCCAGAAATCATGGACAATATTCAATATGAAGGGGTCTTATTAGGGAAATTAAAATGCTACCATAAGTTCAGGATTAGCACACAGTGGGGATGCAATCATTGTTCCATGGCACCACCTCATTTCAGCCAGCAGCCATGTCTTTTTCTGATCCTCACTCTCTCAGGCACATGCTCTCTTGACCTTTCCTTCCACAAATCAGGGACCCCGCCTGCCTGTCACTCTATCCCATGGTTTCACAGAGTCAGGCCAGGCACACAGAAGGATCCTCATGGTCTCTGCTTTGCTCCTCTGAATTTCTGGGGCACAGTCTCTTGTGCATCTGTTCTTTACAGCCTCTGCCACTTCAGACCGAGATCTAGGTCTGGCGATTTCTCTCTGTGTCCCAGATGTTGAGTATAAACTAAAGAATGGCTTTGAGCAAGGTGTGGTTGTCTTTTGACTGATATTACCCTAAAGACATGAAGGAGGATATATTAAGTCCTACCAAATTCTAAAGTCATTTTGAAGAGGCCCTCATGGAAACACAGGGTGTGACTTGGTTCACATTCTCTACTAAGACCAGCATGTATCCCCACCTTCATACCGTAACTGAGAACTCCCTGCAAAGTGGGATTATAGCCCCAAGCACAGAGTTCAGAGTTATAGTATATCCCTGGCAGAATTATGGTAAGAAGGGCCGGATTAGTTTATTACATCGCACCAGTACTGTTTTGATCTACCCAGGCAATGTGAATACAGCTTGTAAAGGCCTAAGAGGGTCTATTGACAGTTAGAAAGCACATATTTGGGATTTGATCATGATGACAATGATTTTTAAATATATATAAATCTATAGCATACAGAAAAAGACTAGCGCTTTCCTCGAGCATGCATGTCAAGTGAAGAGACCCACTAAGTGATTTAGCGTCAGCAGATACTTCCCTCTGCCATTGAGTTGATGCTGCCTCATTGGGCCCATATAGGGCAGAGTAAAACTGTCCCTGGCGGGTCTTTAAGAATGAAAGCTTTAAGTAGAAAGCACTTTTGCACCCTTGCAGTGGCTGAGGGTTTTGAACTGTTGATCTTATGATTAGCGGACCAACTCATAACCACTGTGCCACCAAGGCTCCTAGCTTTATTGTTTGTAAGGTTGAAATAATTTCTTATATTTTATCAATTATAGAGCACAATATTGCCTTATAAGTCTAGCCCTAAGAAAAGAGAGGATGATGTTGGTTTTGTTAGTTTCCAATGTGTTAGCACTGTCTTATAGTGGCCTTATGTATAAAAGAATAATACATGACATGGCCTTATGTCATCTTCACAATGTTCCAGGCCTTCATTGGAGGCGCTAGTTCAGTTCATCTTGTGGAAGCTTGTCCTCATTTTTATTGACTCTCTAGCAAACACGTTGGCCCTCTCTAGTGACTGGTCCTTCCAACACTAACTTCTTTTTTTTTTTTTTGGCATCACTGCTCTCTGGTGGTCGTGGGAGCTACCCAGCGCCAAAACTAACTTCTAAAGAGCATTCTGATCATCCTTCTTCCAAGGCAGATGGTTCCTGCTTCTGATAGTCCTCAGTATTCTACATTCAACACCCCAATGAAAATGCATTGATTTTCATCCACTCTTCTGTTTCCATTCTCCAACCGAGCCAGTGTTCATTGTGGTTGTAAAACCTAGTTAAGCAAGTTCTGATACAATGGAAGAGAACACTCCCCAGGTAGTCATCAACTTCACAATCGATGGTTGGAGCATATTGCAGTCATTGTGGTAATCCATCTACCAGAGGATGCTCTTCTTTTTTATGAACATCTCTGCTTTTTTAGCACTTTTACTTCTTTATCGCATTAAAATAATAGCAACATAAAGTTAACAATTTCATGGTGGAGCTATCTAGCGCTATTGTTGAACTGATTTTGACTCCGTGACTGCATATATGCAGAGAAATTTCTTATAGATTTCAAAGGCATGGACTTTTGGAAGCAGATTAACAGTCTTGTCTCCTGAAGAACATCTGAGCGGATTCAACATTCAGCTGTCTGCCTAGTAGCTGAGTGTTAAATTGCTTGTCACCTCAGGAAATCTCGGAGACAAAATATAAAATAGGACCCACATAAATCATTCATTCTATGAATATTTACTAAACACTTTATAAAAATATACAGTCAGTGTTATGTAGATACAACAAAGACTAAAGCTACTTAGGTTCTGAACTTCAAGAATCGTAAATAGTCAAAGCAAAATATTTTAGGAATCAAAGTCTCTTAGGCTATTAGCAACCACATCCTTGTATACTCTTTACTTTATTTAGGTGGGAAGAGTGGAATGCAAAATATATTTAATTTCCTGGTGTAAAGTGCCATCTTTCTTATTAAGACCTGTCTGGAAAATTAAGATCTCAGTGTGTAAATATGTAAATGGATTATCCTCCTCTGTGGGGTAGGGTAATCTTAATTTAACAAGAACCTTAGCGCTGTGGTGGTGTTTCTCTCCCACAGAGATGTTCATGTCTGTGCCAAACCAGAGTGCCTGCTTTAAGTGCATGAGCACACTGTGGCAGCTCCTAAGGAAGATGGTGAGTGTACCTTGTCTGCAGATATGTTTGCAAAGAAGCTGCCACACTCACATGCTGCAGAAATGCATTCCTATATAGGTGTCCATATTAATGCACTTCAGCTATGACCAAATAAACCCCAAATTGCAGTAAGGATTGTGCCAGCAGTACTTTATCTATAGTTGTTGGCAAAGACCAACATGTTTGTGGCCTGAGAACAGGAATAAGCCTTTGTTCTCTTGTCATGTCAAACTGAGACTGCAGTGTTTGCAGAGGTTTCTATGCCAAATGTGCTTCATTTACATTCAAGGATAGGTATTTTTTATCCATCTTCAACGGATCAGTCTAAATAACTATTTGGAATATTTGTTTTTTCTCTTTTCAGAGCTGTAGCTTACTTAAAAACACAGATGATAGCATGCAAATTTCCCTCCAGGCAAAATCATGATGGCCAGTTCCCTTCCTCCACTTCATCCATGTGGTGGCTTCCTACTGCTAATAAAGGCATTCAACTGTAAATACATTACAGAGTCAGGCATTTAGACCAGAGAACTGTGGGGCTTATCATTTGAGAGACAGTAGCTGTGCTTCTAATAATGACTTAATATTTTGTTTTTTTCTTACATGTTAATCAAAACTTGGTTCTTTCATGATCACTGAAATGGTAAGTATTTAATTACTAGCCAGAATCCTAGTGGTTCCATGGCACTCAGAGGTGCCCCCACAGGCCAGATGATCTGCTTCCAAAATGTCACAGCCTTGGAAACACTATAGGTTCTGCATATAGGGGGTCCCCATGCATCAGAAACAACTTGACAACAGCTATCAGCAATCTACTGCATATGGAACATCACTGTGGAAGTTAAAATGTAGTGTCAAACACAGTACTCTAAATTGATTTCTGTGTTAGTTAACATATGCATATGCAGTCAAATGTCCTGTTTACAACCTGAACTGCAAGCTTAGCCATTTTCAGTATTGATGGATGGGAAGCACCTAGCTTGGTGTTAAAGAGCAGTGTTGATTGATGCTATCTTGAGAACCCATTCTTCAGGTTCTTCATATCCCTCCTTTCTTACTTCCTGACTGCCTTAACACATCACAGAATACTTTTCTATTGGGACTGTGATGATAGCCCCCTAACCGTTCTACAGTTGTCCCATTCTAGTCCAATCCATTCTGCTCTCCACATAGCAGGTAAATGATTTTTCTTAAACATGTCTGATTCTGTCATCTCCCCTGCTTTAAAACTTCCAGGAATCCCAATGATCTTACAGTTAAGTCAGAACAGTGAGTACACTTACAGGACTCAGAAAGATCATTTCTGCCTAATCCCCTCTCACATTTCACACTCCTGCATACATGGACTTTATATCTGGGCTCTACCAAGATAGCAGGCACCTGTGTCTTTGGCTTGACACATGCTCTCCATTCTATATATACACCTCCACCCTCGTTCTCTTCCCAGCTCGTTGACTTTGATTAATTCTTGCGATATTTCTTTATTCCAGGACGATTTGGATTAAGTGTTCCATCTTGATGTGCCCATAACCTCTATTTCTCCCATGTTGTCTGAATCCCCATTTATCTACTCCACTAGTGTCTAAGCTTTGTGAAGAAAATGCCCTTGAGTGCAACAGGAGAAAATAAGAAATGTCACAGGAAATGTAGGACAGTATATGAACTGCATGGTAGATATTAGAGGTTTTAGGCCATGAGGGTAATTGATAGTTTGCTCTATCATTTGGAAACTTTCAATCAAAGATCTTGGAAGTGTGTAACCAGTGGAGTAAATTTCACCAAATAAACAGGCTGTTCATATTGGTTGGTGCTGATAGTTGATTCTGACTCAAAGTGACCCTGCATACAACTGAATAAAGCACAGCTTAGTCCTGCACCATCTTCATGATTGTTCCTAGGTCTGAGCCATCATTGCAGTCAGTGTGTCAGACCATCTCAGTAAGGACTTTCCTCATTGTCCCTGCCCCTCCATTTGACCAAGCATAATGTCCTTCTCCAGGAGGCTGGTCTCTCTTGCTATCATGCCCAACATACATGAGACTAAGTCTCACCATCTTCGCCAAGAAGATTTCTGACTGTCTTTCCTCCAAGACATTTCAGTTTGTTTTTTTGGCAGCCAGTGGTACATCAATGTTTTTCACAAATACTGTAGCTCAAATGTCTGGACTTCTCTTCAGTCATCCTTATATACTCTTCCCACGTACAGGCATACATTTCCCAGACTCCCTTGCTGATGGTTGTGATCATATGAGGAGTTCTAGCCAGTGGATCATGAGTGAAGGTGACTCATGTCCTTTATAGGGTGAGCCATTTCAGAGTAGTTTTGTGGCTTCTCTCTCTCTTTTCCTCTGCTGAAGTGACCCTGAAGGCACGGTGATGTTCTAGGAGGCATTGTCCTAAAATGAAACAATTCTCCCTACCCCCCTCTCAGCCCAGACAAGGAAACTTTTATTGTGCCAAGACATTGAAGTTCCTGTGTTTGTGTGAGATGGTTGCTACAGTGAATTATCCTGACTAATATAGGGAATAATGCTTATCTGCAAGCATTTTGAGAAACATCATGTAAAAGAAGTATAATATTGAATCTATCAAGCTCCAGAATTGAATTAAAGATAAGAGATAAGAAACAAATATTTTATATATATACATATATATACACATATATATGTATATATATATATATATATAAAGCAAACCTAACTATCCACATATGAATTTGGACCTCTCAAAAAATAAACACTTCCATTGTTTGGACACTATGAGAATAACATAGAAGAGATAGGAGGGGGCCGCCGATGATGGGACAGGGACTCCAACAGAAAGGTCCATTGCTCTGGGAGAAATCGTGGTTTGCAAGACAAGGAATGAGCTCCAGCCAGGCAGGTTGGCAAGGTCTTCATAGTACTTCCTAGTGTCAGTGGGTATACAGAGTCTCGCCACCTCTCTGGGAAGCTGTTTGAACAACACAGTTGGACTCTTGCCGCACCGGCAAATTAACTGAGCCTCCCAGCTGTCCTTTCATTCATTCCTTCACTGGGCCTCACCACTTCCTGATTTTAATTTTTCTAACCAGTATCTTCAGTCGATATCATATTATTGGATTTTATTTTACCTTTTATTTGGATTTTCTAGTCTTGAACCTTGAGTGTTAGGCAATGTGACCTTTGTACCATCAGCCTGAGACCCAGAAGAGCTTGGAAGCCTGCACAGCTTTCATCAGGAAATGAACCGTTTTGTGGTTTGTTCATGTTTCAGCTCTCTGTATGCGTTGGAGTTCACTTATCTGAACTCTGCTATCTTTCTGCAGACTTACATGTCATTCTGATGCTGAACATGTTTCAGAGACGCTTCTAGACTAAGACAGACTAGGAAGAAAGCACTATCAATCTACTACTAAAAACCCTAAGTAAGTTCCCCTAGGTTCCCAAAAGGCTGCTCTTCAACCAATTAGGAGGATGGCACCCGGCTAGGCAAGGGAGTGCTTCATTTCATAATGTTCAAGTTGGGGGGCTGGCCCTCTCTGGCAGCTAACAATGGCAATGCTCCGGTAAATGTGAAAAGCCTGTTCTGGAGCAACGTTGTTGAGGTCCTTCCAGGTGCCATCTTGTTAGGTTAGCACACCCAGGTCTTTCCCTTTTGACTGCTTCCGGCATTTTAACGTTTTCTTAATAGACTGCACGATGACATTCTAATTCAAAAGACTTGTATCATCTACTATCTACCTTGTAAGATGGAAATATACCTGCACAGGAATAAATAAATAAAGGCTCATGCTTTATTAGAACTGGAATTGTAGTTGAAATGTAGAAAATACAAACAAAAGTAGAAAATAAACAACATGGGTCAGTGTTGAGAAGGAGATGTGTGTAATGGAATATGACTGAAGCCTAATGCATTCAGCGTGGCCCATTAGCTTCCCAGGTTAAACTGCCTCGTGAAATTTAGAAAATAAACAATTAGTAACTTCTCACAGTCTAGTTCTCTAGCTGCCATCTTTTCAACAGAAAATTAACACCACACCCCCAGCATAGTTCTGCATATTGTTGGCTTGTTAACCTAATAAGTAGAGCAGTCTGAAAAGAACGAAGGAGATAGTATCTCTCTTGAAAAGCAGAAGTCTTGGCAATGAAACAGCCAAGAGTTAAAATTCAAAACACTTTCAGAAAAAGGAAAGACAAAGCAGAAGTGTTCAACCATAAGGGCTTATCCCATGGCAGAGGCCGAGCACAGATGGACAAAGGATTACGGCCCCGTGCCACCACCAGGCCAGGGCTCAGCAGTGCCCTGAGTCAGGGCACCCCAGACTCACATGCCATGCACCACAAACAGACATGTGGATGACTCTTTGAATGGCTGTCTGGTTGCCTCTTTCCTGTTTACAGCTGGCATTTAAAATCACTCAGACAGATGGAAGAAAAGCATGTAATAAAAGTTGACATTTCATTTTACTCTGAATGTTTGTTAAGTTAATTGTATTATCATTCTGTGGGAGATCAGTAATGAAAGGTAATCACACTATGGCAGCTTGTAGCTAATGTAAAGATTACACAGTTTCTAAGAACCAAATGGATACTAGATGATAGGCAATTATCAATCACATGTATGTATTTATTTTCTGAGGTTACGGGGTTAGAAAAAAATAGGACAAATATATGTTCAGTCATTCATCTTTTAAACATTTTTTGAGCAGTATGCTTTCAGTAATATAGAGTGAGTGGGAGGAGCGAGGATATAGGAGGGGAGAAGTAAGAAGCAAAAGAGAGAAAAGGGGGAGGGAGAGAGGAAGAATTTTCTCTCTCATTGACTTTGCATTTTCATTTTGTCAGAACTCAGACCCTGAATCTCTTTCTCTATGTGAGCCTGCATGCTCATTTCCAATACCTCTTCTATTTGATCCAGTTACGTGCTTTCAGGTAACTGACTTTCAGCTGAAGCCTTTTACTTGTGACTCAGAATTGTACCCCTTCACACAATTCCCTTGGGCATTTAGGTATAAAATTAATTCCAATTTTAACCTACATTAGCTGACCGCACAAGTTAGAATAAAAGTACATGGTTTAGAACCATTCTTAAAACTTGAAACTCCCAAATTTATCTTCCTTCTGAGTATCTATTGCATATTTACACAGCAGCAGTCCTGTCATCTTCCTTTTATCCAATATATCATTATAGTAAATGCTACCGGCATCCTGCCCATCAACCTGCACCTACTGCTGATGTCACTCCTGGCTATGCATACCAGTGGTCTCATATGCTTGACACATAATTTCCAGCAGAACTTGAATGTGTCTGTGATCCTTGGTCCTGGCTCACTTCTAGCACATGTTTCTGGAAATGCGATTGCTATCATTCCAGACCCTGGCCTGGGCTCCCACTCATGGCAAAGGAAGCAACAACTTCCCGTCCTGTGCCCTCCTCTCAAGTTTTCCTGTGTTTGACTTGCAACACTGTCCCCATCCATTTTGTTGAGGCTCTTCCTCTTTACCAAGTATGATGCCCTTGCCAGGGACTGGTTCCTCCTGATAACACATCTTGAGACTGCCTGAGATGCAGTCTCACCATCCTTGTTTCTAAGGAGGATTCTGCCAGTACTTCTTCCAAGACAGCTTTGTTGACTGTTTGGCAGTCCATCGTCCTTCCAATACTCTTCACCAGCAACAGTCTTCAAACGCCTTGGTCACCAAGGCACTTAAAAATCTCACTAGAATCCACCTTAAAAGGAATGTTCTGCAGGGTGAAGGAACTGGAAACAGACATGACAATGTACTAATAGTCTCCATGTATAAAGCATACTTACAAATCAATAAAAACTCAAACAACAAGATTTTAAAATAGGCAGTGGTTATAAATAGATAGTATACAAATAGCTATAAAAGGGGAATGTTTGCCATCAATAGTAGTTGCCAGGTTTCATTTTCTAAAGGTAACTGCAATCACATAGTCACTCCACATGCTGCCTTACAATGTGACCTAACCATTCTCCATGTTCGGTCATGAGCTTTCATCTGCTTTCTTGGGACAGTCACTCTTGGAATCCAGTCACTATCCTGTAAGGATGTGCAAGCAAATCACCGGGAGAACCAAATGAACAAAAAGAACTAGCGCCCTTGGTCCACAGCCCTGGTTGCTTCCTCGATGACAGCTTTTCATAAGGGAGCCATCCTGAAAGTGAAAGCTGCAACCGTCCATCAAGTTGTCTCACATGACACTGCCTGGGGCAGAGATGAGTGATCACCACAGAGAATTGTGAACAAAGTAAACGATTGTTGTTGTGTTCAGCTCTGATCACTGGGTGATTTGTTATATAACAATTGGAAGCCGATGCAGAATGCTACCTAGAAATAGGTTCTTTCATAACAAACATCTAAAAGATGCAGTGTTGATTTAGGGAAACAGCAGTAAATGGAATGTATATGAGAAGATTGTTGGTGATGTCTTTGCAGACAGCATTAACAGATGCTAGAAGGGCAACAAAACCCCAAAGTGTCATTCAAAGCTTATAGAAAGAAAGAGAAAAAAAATTAAGGTATTGGAAGCAACAGGAATGAAAACATTGTTAGAGTGACAGTGTTTGTCAACATTATTGCCTCCAGTAATGTGAAAAAAATGAAAAGGTACATCATGAACATGATAAAATAGCTAAAACGATATCCAAGGAAAATATTGAAATTGCAGCCTATCTCCTTTTCCCAGCCTTTGAACAAATATGAAAGAATGGAGTTTAGCTAGAACACAAACTTTTAAATATCAAGGAGTTAGGACTTGCTGGGTTTGAAAGTAGAATCACCACTCATTACTGTCTCCCAAATATCAAATGATCCTCAAATAAAGCAAGCATCAATCCAAAGATCAAATCCTGCATGAGATTTAAAGTTCTTTTGAATAACTTCTAAAAGCTGTCGGACAATGCTTCATAAGCAAGCTCAGCTAGACAAGGGCACATCAGTGGTCCGCTGAGAGACTTTGCAGATGCTCCACAGAGAAGCAGGCTCCTGAAAAACACTCAGCTTTTTTTTTTTTTTGCTCAGTTACCTTGTAAAGAGCTCAAGATAGAAAGAAGCCAGTCTTGCATTTATTGTTGTTGCTTAATGGGTTGAATCCATAATAAGAGTGATGGAAATTTACACACAAAAAATCACCAGAGGTGCTGTTTGCGTTAACATTGCCACCATAGATTGAAAGAGACAGAAAAATTACAGAACAAAAGGAAACCTTTATGTCCACAGCCCCTTACAGGCAGGAAACAGGCCAAGAGCACTGCTCATCTAAATCCACAGATGTTTCTTATGAAAAAGGACAAACTTGGTGAAAGAAACAGGAATTGCAGAAAGAACCTCCTATCAAGTAGGATGGAACGCTAAACACTGGAGAAGCCTGCTCCACTGAGGTTCATGAGTGCTATGATCCAGTAGCTTTTTTTTGTCTACCCTGTTTCCCATTTCTAAGCAATATTACAGTCTGCCTCTTTAAGATTTTATGTTGGGTGGGTGGTGGGGAAATGTTGAAAGAGAGATTATTTGTCTCTTTTAGTTCAGAAGTCTTCAGACTGAGGGACAGGAGCAACTGCAGCTGAGATCCCTCAACTGTGTTGCATTATGGAATCCTAGACTTTGAGTTGATGTTATAATAGGATGAGCCCTTGAACTTCTTGGATGGGGGGAAGTAAAAGTAATGACATGAGTGTGATGTGGCCAACGTGTAGACTGTGACTGACTGCATTTCATAAAGATGATATCTACAAATATATCCTATTCTATACATTTGTATCATGTGGTCCTGAAGCTTCTGCCACAGAGTCATGAAAAGATTCCATGTCTCACTGAACATGTGCAGATCTCAAGCAATAGAGTATTGTGGAAGTGTCACTGTATTACTTCTAAGACAGAGTGATAAAAACACTCACACAAAAAAATGTGGTAAGATACAGGACATATTCTCAGGGTATAGAAAACTGGAAAGAAGAGAATGAATGTTAGCTTTTTCCCACTTGGTAAAAAAAAGCAAAACATAAAACATAATTCTTATTCATTGGAGAAGTACAATCTGTGGAAAGCAGGAAGTCGCAGAGAGCCAATCCCCAGATCTCTAAAAGACTTTCTTCTCTGATTCCGTGACTGCCATGGGACCTTCTAATTTTTAACTCAACAATAAGAATCCATTACTGGAAAGGGATTGATAATGCACTGTCTTTTTTTTTTTGACAATGTACTGTGTTAATGAATGATTTACATTTTACTTCTTTGGGTTCTAACATCCATTACAATAACTCTACAGAAACTCACAAGCACATTTCATGATTAGTGAATTATTAAGGATGTTAACAGGTTGTCATAATGACATTGAGAAGCACTCAGGGTTGTTGTTTATCAGCTCATTATGAAGTTTGAAGTTTGCTCATAAATGCCCAAAGCCAAAGGGGTATACTACTGTGCTGTAAATTTCCACCCAAAGGGAGTCAGCTTGAGTTCAGAGGGCCAGCAAGCCCAGCTTCCTTAATTAAGTGCCCAGAGACTCCACACACCGACAGCCAGTCTCCATTCCAGAAGCACTCCTTTCACTTGTCCCATGGCTTGGAAAGCCCATCACTCTCTTCCATGCTTCTGCTGCTGCTCCTATGATGCTATCACTGTCTTCTGGACCTAAGAGGTGAACCATGTGGAGGCATCTCAATCCAAAGGATGTCTTCCACTCTTGACTCCTATTGGTATTGAGAGGCCTGAGAACTCATTTTAGGCACAGCAGAATGACACTGCAGAGAATCCTGGTTGTAATTACTCATAGGTGATTTCTAAAACTATCTATCCCCACCTTCTTACCAGACACATGCAGAGGAAAGTATTTTGGTGGGGGTTGGAAACTTTAGCTAGAAAATCCACTTGCAATAATCCACTGTCCCTGCAAAATAGCAAGTGGGTATCCTGGTTTCTGGAAATGAAAACCTTTCAGTGCCAACAAGAATGGCAATCCGGGTTATTTTTTGGTTAGTGAATATGTTAGTCTTTATGATTCAAAAATCATGGTTATCTCATTTTGGTTCACAAGACTTCAGATTGAGAGGCGAGGAACCTCTAAAGCTGAGAAAGACACTGGTGTGCAGACATCTGCGAGGATCCAGTCTACAGGGTTTTCTGGCTTCCTTTTCTCTATTTTCATGTGAAGACTACCATCTCTCATGATATGTGTGTAGAAATTTCAGTGTTTGCAATTCCAGTTAAATTGAAATAAAATATAGTGATCGATACAGACCAATTAATAGTCATTTTATATTGGAGATCTTAAATAGTGGCTTCAATATTTTGTCCAAAACTGTATGATAATTATGTAAATTGCATTTGTTGTTTTAACGGATTCATCACAGAAAACCTGTCACAGAATTATCACTTCAAATTCCTTTTGATTGGACATGTTCTACAGCCCTAGGCAAGTGAAAATTTCCTTAGAATATCTGGTAGGGGAAAAAAAATAAACACATATGGTCTGACCTCCCCCTAGAGACATTTTAAGATTTAGAAACTATGATTCCAATCAACATTGTCTTGGATTTTTGTGTGAGTGGTTTTGTCAATGCACCATTTCCTTTGTCTTATTTTAGTAGCTCTGCCTTAGGAAAAAGAATCCTGGTGATATCGTGGTTAAACTTCTGCCTGCTACTCATTAGCTGCACCAGGGGAAAAAGACGACAGAACCCATAAAGGCTGAAGACCTTAGAGACTTGGGGAGAAGCTTCACTCTGTACTATGGGTTCTCCATGTGTCAGAATCAACTCAACAGCTGTTGGTTTTGAAGTCAAACCCTGGCAAATGGCCATTTTTACCTTCAAAAATGGTTACAATTCAAACAGTGACATTATGAATGCAATACGGGCAGCTGACCGAAGGAAATATAACCTCTTCAACAGTCAGCTACACATGTACCTTATCCACAAATGAGGGCTATATCTCTAGAATCCTTGTGCCCCAGCTTATGGTCCCTAGTGGATCATTATGCTTATCAAACATAGCATGGTATTTCTCACCTTTGTGCCTTCATAATCTGTCGGAGAAGCTTTTATAACAAAATGGCTTCCAACCAGGTTAATCAAACTGTCCTCGCTCCTTGAAATAATTAAAAGGAACTGGCTCTCATGTTAGAAGAAATTTTGCTGGAACGTGGATTTATATTGCAATTTGTAATATTTGAGTAATAAATATATTGTTGATATTAAGTGCCATGAAATTGGTTCATGTACACTGTGTGTACAACAGAATGAAACACTACTCAGTCAAATGCCATCCACACAGTGGATGGAACTGTGGATGGAACTATGGATGGAACTGTCCATTATTGCAGCCACTGTGTCAATCTGTCTTACTGAGGAGCTTCCTCGTCTTCACTGATCCTCTAGCCTCCAAGCATTAGTCCCTCTCTAGGAAGTGGTTCTTCTTGATAGCATGTCCAAAATATGTGAGAAGTACCATGGCGATCCTCATTGCTAAGTACTACTCTGGCTGGCAGTGAATTTGAGATGTATTTGGAAGAAGCTGTAATATGTAAATGACACAACCTGCATGGCAAAAGCAAAGAGGACTTGAATCATTTACTAAACAAGAGCAAAGATTTCAGTATAGATTATACGGTAACACGAAGAAAACAAAAATGGCAACAACCAGTCTGAAAAACAGCATCATAAAAAAGGGATAAGTGATTGAGGTTGTCAAGGATTTAAACTAGGTCCACAGTCAGCACCCATGAAAGTCATTGAAATGGGAAGATATGCTTCAAATGACTTCTTTAAAGGGTCAAAGTAAAGATGCCACTTTGTTTGGATTTTCAGTATTTGAAAAGCCTTAGAAGCTAGACAAGGTTCAAGAAGTAGTGATAGGTGTGGCAACGGAAAAAGGGAATACTGCAAGGTGTAAGACCGGGAGCTGGGTAAGTTAGATAGCAAAGGGAAAGGTCTCAATGAGATGAACTGACACCATGACCGCACTATGGGTTCAAGTGGAGCAGCAATTTCTAGGACAGTGCGGGACAAAGCAGTGTTTGTTCTGGTGTGCTATGAGTGGGAAATAATTTGGCAACATCTCGGAACAACTCTCCTCTCTGGAAAGCAACCTCCACAGAATCACATGGAGATGAGGGGAATGCCTGGGAATGAGAGAACATCATCAAATATTAGACAACAGATGCACCAAGGCTTCCACAGCAACAGCTCCTCTCACACCACTCTTGAGCAGATCTAACTCTTTCCCCAGGAGATCAATCCAGTTGGCTAGTGCGAGCTCCATTCTGCATAACCACGTGTGACCAAAAGGCCATGATCAAACATGCCAACATGCTGGCAGAGATACAGCAGGACTCAATGGAATGGGCCATCGGGCACTGGAGAATACAACTGTGACAGTCATGTGCTTATGTTAATTTTATGATTGAAATGTACGGGTGGAGTCTAGCCTGTTAATCTGGAGCTAGCCATTGAGTAGCCAATGAGGCCTCTATGTGGGCATGGCTTTCTCCTGAGACTTCTGGGAAATCTCACGATATTTCCCTTGTGAAGATGAGAAGCTATCTTCCTCAGATGTTGGGAGTTTGTTGGAGAAACGATTAATCATGGACAAGACAAGATGGCAGCGTCTGAGGAGCTGGAGGAGTGGGCGGAGAGACCACACAGCTTTGCCCTGATAAAGCCAGACCTCTGAAGCTGGGGCGGCCACATGGAGCCCTCTGCCAGCGATGAGTTGCTTCTGCTGTTGATGGACCCTGAGCCCTGGAAGCAAGGAGCCATGTGGAGACCCCTGCCAGCGCTGGGATTCTGCACCCACTGACCTGTGACTTTGTGAGTCAGTAGGAGACTATATAGACTGATTTCAGGTGTATAGGTTAATATCGGACTTATAACTTTGAACTGGACTGGCCTCAATATCCTGTTCCTCTTGTATATAAACCTTTTCCTTATACCTATATGTGTGTCTATGAAATTTGTTCCTCTAGCCTACTCGGACTAACACAACAACATAGGGAAGGAGACTGCAGCCCATATCAAGAAGGAGTTTCACAAGCTGTACAACCCTACTTAATACTGTATCATGAGCAGAAACTTTCGTAGTTATGTTATACATGGAGCTAAGTGCTTCATCTACTTCTATCTGAGCCAGGTAGTGACCTTTCTGTTCAAATTTGGTTTAAGCATAGATTATACCCACACCTCTAGTGATCCCTTCAACCAAGGACTGCAGTCTAAATTCCAGATACCAGAGACTGGACACTTCAGCTTTGCTAAGTGTACACCTCCATCTTTGAACCCTTGTTGTTCGGTACAGGACTTTCTCCATAGTTACAAATCAAAACAGGGAAAAAGACGCTACTAACATATATGGGACACTGTGTCAGTAGGATGATTTTGTCAACTAGACACTCATTGTTAAAGATGGAATCAAACAATCAAGTGTCATAACCTGATGACACCTTCCTGATGGCATGGCCTTTTGTCTAAGGGTGAGGCAGTCTGGGAGATTCTCTCTCTGCCAATTTCCTTCCTGCTTTCTGGGACTCTGTGCTTTCCTCATGGGGTGGCCCCCATATGGGCTGACCAACCCTGAGATCTCTGGGTGCCTGGCCACATGCCATATTTGTATCCACAAAATTCTGCACACACTGACCTGTGATCATCCTATTTCTTGTTTCACTTGTCTATGTCACCACCCTGCCGCTTTGGAAGAAGAAGAGGGATTTATGCACTAGCATTGGACTTATAGACTTAGAGTTGGATTGGACTAGGACTCTTCTTGATATACAATTATTTCCTGTTATAAAGTACTCTTTTACTCATAGGTGAGTGGCACTGGTTTGCTTCTCTAGGCAACCCAACCTAACCCAGGCATTCTTAAGAGAACCAGACATTAAAACAAAGTGCTTTGCATAGTTCTCTCTCTCTCTCTCTCTCTCTCTCTCTCTCTCTTGTTCATCACCGCCCTATTTTAAAGCTGAGGAGAGTGAGATATAGAAAAATTCAGAGTTTCTTCAGGACTAAAATCCAAGCCTGACTCCGAGGAGGCAGCGTAGCAAAGGGGTGACCTGCACTGCCTAATCGCAGCATGCCACTTGAAGGAGCAGCTCCTGTTCACCACTGCATCTCCAACCCCAGTGGTGGGAGATTATCCAGCAAGTGAAAATGAAAAGGTTTGCATTTGAGAACCCTCTCAGGGATTTCTTCTGCTGCTTCCCTCTCCTACCCGTCCTCCTTTCTGACTCCTTCCAGTTCCCATCTCAGTGTTTCATGCCTCTACATTCCAATACACTGCTGTCCTTGCCCTGACTCCTAAGGCACCACCTGCACATCAAACGTCTTGTCCGCTGAAACGTTCTGGACCTTTTTTTGAGGATTTGTTGTGTTCTCTTTGGTCTATGCATTGGACTGCTAACCAGAATGTGAGCAAATTGAATCTTTGTGCGCCTCCCTGGGAAAAAGATGAGAATGGCTTCTCCCCTACAGATGGACCATCTCGAACCTTATCCGTCGTTCTGCTTCCCTTCAGGGTCGCAGAGTTGGACTTGACCCAATGCTAATGGTGCACATCTGCTCCCCAGGAAACCTTCCGCCGAACCGGAAGGAAAAGCGACCCATGCCCAGGGAAGGGTCACAGAGAGAGCTGTGTTATATTTACATAGACTTTCTTCTATGAAAATAAATAACTGGAGCCCCCAAACCAGAGTTTTTCTAGGTGGACTGATTGTGCAAGGTGCAAACCACAAAACCACACCCACTCCCCTGGGGTCCAGGCGGACGCAGAGTGAACCCCTGCGTTGGGGTGGAACTGCCCTTGTGGGTACCAGAGACGGGATGTAACAGTTTACAGGAGTAGAAAGCCCATCTTTCTGCCGAGGAGCAGCTGGGGCTTTCACATGGCAGGCTTTTCAGTTCCGAATCCAACATAAAACCACGTCGCTCCCCAGGCGCAAGGATATGACATATTTAAGATAGTCCTCAGATGTTGCATTGTAGACGGATGGCAATGACCTCAGACATAGTACATCACGGGAGTTGGGAGCGTTTCGGTATGTTCTATGAACGGTTGCTCTGCCAATGGAGATGGCGGGAGCACACACACACACACACACACACACACACACACACACACGCACACTTCTCGCGGCCACAAAGTAGAACTGCCCAGAGGATCTCCGCAGATGTGAAGCTTCGTGGCAGCAAACTACCACTGCTTCCTGGCAGGAAACTGCTGGGGGTTCAAACAGCTGACCTTGCAGTTGTCAGTCAAGTGTTTCACAGCAGCACGGCCAGCCCTCCTGCCTAAATAATATACTGCAATTCCCCCCCATCTTGCATAACAAACAATAAATCCTCAAAACTTTTGTCTACTCGTAGATAGGTTATTGCTTCAACCATGGAAACATCTGATTTAGAGGCTCAAGTTAAGTCTCTACTTCCTCGTGGTGGAGGGGCCGCCAACATGAAGCTCATCATGAAGCTTGGTGTTGCTCATCACTGGGAAGTAGGGAACACAGCCTTTGGGGTTTGCTCAAAGGCCTGGAAGGCATGGAGCACCTGCAATCAAAGCCGTCCCAAACCTTGGAGGCCTCATTAAAGGCCTGACAGCTGGTATACACTAGGAACTTCAGCTACTGGGGAAGAGCGTCATGCAGATTGAAATGATAAAATTACCCCCAAATTATTTCGGCACATGTGGAACAGGGCCACCAGGAGTTTTGTTTTTCAGTTCTTCCCTTGCCTTCCACTACAATAAATATCAGTGCTTGTTATCCCAGCTAATTACACAGTTCTGCAGCAGCAAGGAAACTCCGCTTTCCGTTCATCCCCGACACGCTGCACTTAGACGCATCCCTCTAATAACCTGCTTCTTCTCTCTGAGGAACACAAGACTACAGCTCGCGAGCTCGCAGTTCTGAGTTGAAACCTATTCCATTCTGCAGCCCCTTATTCTTTCTAGGGCTAATTTTTAAGGCACATCCTAATTACAGGAATTTGCAGCCTTTAAAAATTGGCTCTTTTAAGCCGGTTTACAAGCCTACAATCTGACACATCAATCAAAAACAGCTTGAAGTGATGATGTCTTTCTCTGGAGCAGAAAGTCTAGCAGGAGAACCCTCATGTGGCACTGGTCCATCTGCCTTCTAGTCAAGGTTGCATTGCAGCTGGTTTTCTGCAGAAGAACAGTTGAGACCCCCTAGGTAAGATCTCAGAATGTGTGCTACTAGAATTTGTACCCAGTTTATTCCTTATCGTTGTCATAGTGAATGTAGTGCATAATTTAAGTCACTGGAAATGCTGGAGATATGACCATGTATATCCAGACCAGCCTTTGTCAATCCAGTAATGACTGATGCCCCAGAGCCTCTCAGTTCTACTTGAGAATTGTCTTCATAAGGCCCATTGCAAGCTCAGTGGAGGAAATATATACCTTTTGAATGACAGATGGGAAAAAATGACTCACTATGTACATCAAGTTTGTATTGTACACTTAGGAATCCATTGAATCCAAACCTTTCTAAATCACAAATAGATATTCAGCATGCGTTCACGCTCATGCCATTAAGGACAGACGACGTCATGTGCATCTTGAAGGAGTGAAATTGGTGTTAAGGATCATGAGGGTCCAGGATGAGAAGAGGCTGACCAGAAGGACTTGATACTTTTTGTCAGATTAAAGATGAAGAAATTCAGGTCAAGGAGAAATCTCGAGGATATACATTTTTTTCTTCCTAAGGCAATTTCTATGAAAACAAAAGCAGCAAGTTATGTTCAGAATCTGGTATCTTTCGATTATGAAACCTATACAGATATTGTTGATTCAGGTCAAGACCAATGTAAAGAGGGGATTGCCATAAACTGGGTCACAGAGTTCATTTTTATTTGTTTTTCAGTGTTCACAAGTTATGTTTACACTCTCCTATCATTTTTTATGTGTGCAATGGCATTTTGAAAACACCTTCTATATTGTGACAATTGCCAACATGCAATGCACAGACATGCAGTGAGCACGTGCTTTTGGGAAAATGGTCTCGGTAGATTTGCTAGGCACAGGGCAGCCATAAATCTTTGTTTGGAAAAAATGCAATTATTTGCGTAGAACAATAAAGCAGAGCCTACTAACACAAAGATGGTATCGTTCATGTTTCTTCCTGAGTGATTTCCCCTCTAAAACTGCAAAATATGAAACACAACTGTCAAACAGTCAGACGCAAGGAATTCCTCAAAACAAAAACGAGAAAATACAAAAACCAACTGCTGAAGATTTTCTGACAACCTGCTATGTGTCAAGCTCTGTTTCACTCTGAGTTGCATTGTGTTAAAAGTTTTAAAAAGGTAAAAAGAGCACCATATTCCTGTCCTTTCTGCTCTACCTTTCTGGTCTACTTCTCTCTTCCTAAAATGTGATACCTTCAACTCTATCCAAGATCAGAGTGTTCCACAATCACAAGCCAGCCAGCTTCAAAATGTAATGCCAGTGATTGAAGCAGCAGAGTGCTAGAGACGGAGAGGCAGGTAAAAGACACGGGCTCCATCCTAGAGCTCAGGAGCATGGCACGCATGCCTTCACATGGACACGCACTCAAACACGCACGAAACCTCACAGAATTCGGAGAAATCATTCTCTCCATTTAGCTCCTTCTCTCGAAAAATCATTCTTAAGAATCAGCCTCTCCCCGCATCTCTTTGTTGTCTCCCATTTGCTCAACCTGTGAATGAGCACGATTTCAAGTCAACAGAGATATACACAATTTATAATTGGATTTTTTAAAAAAAATCATGCATTTCCAAACAGAGTTGTTAAGGTTACAGTGAATAATAAAAATGCAGAGAACATCTTGCACTAGAGACAGGCTTTGGGAACCCCCTACTGGCTTAGCCAGAGGAAAACGACCCCCTTGGTTCACTTAGCAACAGCTGTGGGATCCAGATTACAAATTTCTCCCAAGGCAGAGGGAATATGGGCTTGAAATATTCATTTCCTGCCCAGTACAAATTTGCTGGTGCTTTGCTGTCTCAATATTTCTGTATTCCGGTATACCCCACCCCAAGAGCAGAACACATTGAATGCTAAATGCTTAGGAAATAGTGTGCATGATACTCAAAAGACATATACATATGAAAAGCTTTTCTTTTGGAATCTCAAAACCAGTTGGCAGTTGATAGCAAGGCTGAATACAGAGATGAAAATCAAAGACTCTATCTTTATTTTAGGTTTTGGATCTCAAAAAGAAAACATATTTATGATCAGATTATGAGTTTCCTTTGGAGAGCTATACTCAGCTAAATGCAGATATGTTATTACATAATTTAGAAGCACCACAGGGCTTCAAAAAGTTTGTGGGTAATTCCATTACCTTTTAATTCCATTTTTCCACCAACTTTTTGAAACTCCTTTGATATCTCATGAGTTTATTCAGAAATAGAATGCCAGAACTGAGAACTACATAGAAGCCAAATTCAGATTGCCTGGAATGTGACTAATGTAGATGGGAAGTAAAATTGTGAGCTGCTCTTATCACTTGAGATTCCGACAACAGTAAAGGATGAGTTTGAAACTGAATTTTCCAGATGTTTTTATTTCTAATAACAGGTCCATATGTTCTGAGAGTGTTGTGCATTCCTGATGTCATCATTGGTGCCAGGAATACAAAGATGAAGGTCACATGTTCTGTCTCTAGGGAGCATATATGTAGATTTTTTTCACAGACCTCATGTGCAAGGGAAAATTGGACATTGAATAAGGAAGACCAAGTGGTATTTGAATTAAGGTGTGAGCGAAGATTATTGAAACAAGGTGGACTGCCAAAGGAACAAAGTTTTCTTGGAAGAAGTTCAACAAGAATGCTCCTTCAAGGCAAGGCTAGTGGCACTTGGTCTCAAGTACTCTGCCCATATGGTCTAGGAAGACCAGTCCCTGGAGGGCATCAGGCCTGATAAAGCAGAAAGGCATCAACAAGACCCTCCACAAATGGATTGACACAATGGCTATGACAATGGACTCATACATTACTGTAAGGATGGTGTAGGACTGGGCAAGGTTTTACCTGGTGTAAACAGGGTCACTGTGAGTTGGACTGACTCAACAGCTCCTAACAAATATACATGTACAAATACATGTGTATATATATAATCACCAAAGGCATACTTTATCCCATCATGGAAGAATTCTGGGAAGTCTGACTCCTCCTAAAAAAAAGAAGCAGCACGTGGAGGAAAAATCTAATCTCAGAAAAGGGAAATCCTCTTGAACTATGGCCAGGGAGAACAGGATTCAAAAATACATATAGAAAGGACTTTTTGTCTGTAAGGAAAGGGTTCTGAATTCTTAGTTCATTAGCCACATTTTGTATCCATAGGTAAATATTCATTTTAGCTGGCCCCTTTACAAAGACTAAATCTCAGGATTCTAAAAGCTTCGATATCACAAGTAAGTGAGGGATGAGAAAGCTGAAACATCAACACAAAAGTAAAAATTATATTTTAATATTCTTTTTTCTTTTGATGGCAAGTCTTAGTCCTGCGACATAGTTTGGCTTTAGTGAAAGAGCATTAATGTAATTTTTCCCTTGCTTCCAGCCTTCATTGTTTTCTTAAACAGTGTTCATTCATGGAAGATTTTAAGTGGACATTCAATGTATTTTAGCCTAATACCCTCTCCTGTGCATGTATATTTTACTTTGTTCAGTAATATTTAAAATTCTATACCACTGGCTATATTATTGATATTGTTATTAGATGTCCAATGTGGTGGTGGCAGTGGTGGTACTTGTTGCTAGGCCATCCAGTTGGTTCCAACTCACAGAGACTATGAACATAAAAGAACCAAACACCGCCCGGTCCTGCACCATTCCCACCATGGTCCCTTTGCTTGAGTTCATTGTTGCCGCATGGATGTCACTCCATCTCCCTGAGGGTCTGTCTCTTTCTGATACCCATCAAACATGATATCATTCTCCAGACACTGGTCTCTCCTGATAGCATTCCCAAAGTATCTAAGACAAAGTCTTACCATGCTTGCCTATAAGGAGCACTCTAGCTGTACTTCTTCCAAGATAGATGACTTTTGTCCTTTTAACTGTCCTTGCCACTTTCAATAATCTTCGTCATCACTATAAGTCAAAGGCATCTGTCTTCTTGAGTCAATGCCCAACTATCACTTGCATGTAAAGCAATGGAAAATACCCTGACTTGGGGCAGGCACACCTTAGTCCTTGTATCAAGTGACATTATTTATATTCAATACACTAAAGAGAGAAGCAGCAAGCCTGGGCCTCCTACTCCCACCAGAGGGCAGTGATGCCAACAAACAAACAAACACATCAATACACTAAAGAGGTCATGTCCAGCAGGTTTACTTGATGGACGCATTTTTTATCTCTCGACTGCTTCCCTGAACATTGATAGTGGACTCACTAAGATGAAAACCATTCATAATTTTAACTTTTTATTCATTGATACTGATGCTATCTTTTGGTCCATTTAAGAGGATTTTGGAATTTCTTACACTGTGTTGCAATTCATATGAAAACTGAAATATTTTATCTTTATCAGCAAGTACTTCCATTCTTCCTCACTTTCAACAAACAAGCTTTTTTTATTCAACTTGTGTATGACAAATTGCTAATAAGCTTTCATCTACGTTTGATGCTGAGCTCTCCTTCGTATAATTCAGTTTCTTTGATGATTTTCTTACCATACAGATTGACAGATATGGTGAGCGGCTACAGCCCTGCCACACAGCTTTCCTCGCTTTAAACCACACTGTCCTCACCTCTGCTCACACAACACAAGACTAAGAAACAAATTGCCAACTTGGCTTCATTTGAGGAAACATCATTCAAATCAATGAGATATACAGTTAGTCATTTGAACCGTAGTCATACCAAGAAGCTATTGTTACTTAGCATGTGAACATAAGGTTCACATTAAATTGATGACAAACATACAAAATCCAGAGCATGGAAGAATTCCTGCAGGAAGAACACACACAGTTCAACTCTTCTCCATTCTTTTCCTTCCAAATCAAATGCAGTGGTTTCATATGCTGTTTTTTCTTTTAAATTTGTCTTTGAAATTTAAATTTCAACAAAGCATGCTGAAATTCCTGTGATGAGTTCTCTCTTTTTCTAGCCCCTGTAGGATTTTAGAATTATATTGAGGATTTGGTCCTTAATCTCTACTATACACTCTCTTGCATTGCAAGTGCTTTGCAGTTACAAATTTTTTAATTGACAAAAGATGTTTTAGGTTAAAGACATAAGTAAATGATTGCATTATAATTTCTTTCCCAGGAAAACAGTTTTATTCAAAAATTTTATATTGCGATGTTAGTTATAATAGTGAACCAATTAAAACTATTTATCAACTGGAGGTTAAAAACAGAACAAACAAATAAACCAGAAAACTCACTGATGTCTAGTCAAGTCCTACTAATAGTGATACAAAAGACCATGTAGCACTACCTCCATGTATTTTCTACTGCAACTTTTTGCAGGAGGAGAAAAAGCTTCATCTCCCTCCCATGGAGCAGATGACAATTTTGCATTGCTGACCTTGCAGCTAGCATCCCCATCCTCAACCACTATGCCACCTGTACTCCTAACTGCACATCAAAAATAAATTATAAAATGCCTGTAACCACACACCTTGAAGGAATGAGAAGCTTGGGGTCTTCAAAACGCATGTGCAGTTATGAAGTATAAAATGAGTAGTCTCTCCATACCCAGAGAGAGAAAAAATGAACTCAAAAGACACATGAAAACAATTAGTCCAATGGGTGACCTAAACACCAGTCTCCACAACCTCAGACCAGAAGAGTTAGTGAAGTCCAACTCCTATTACCAACTGCTCTGCAAAGGATTACATTAGAAGGTCCTGGATAGAATGGGAAAAGCCTGTGGGGCAGAACTCAAAAGCAAGACAGATACTGGAATTATTAGTCAGATAGAGATTGGTGTGGCCTCCAAGACTCTGGCACTTTATAGCCCTTCCGGTCTGGAATTTTATACACACTTGTGTTAGAATAACCAATCATTCGATATAAAAAGGTCAACATTTACTCAAGGAAAAAGAGAAGAGGGTTAGGAAAAAAATGAAAATCAGGAAGCAAAAAAGAAGTGGAAGAAGTAATGGCACATTAAGGTGATTATAATGGATATAGTTGACTTTCAGCTAACTTGTAATACAAAATATCTTTGTTACAAAAGGAAAACCACCATACTGGTTCAATATTATTGAGCATATCTAAGGGACAATAAGCTCTTTCTGATTTTTAATTTTAATATATACTGTTGATTTTGAAATACTCTGCATACTTAGACAGACATGTTTCATATCTTCATTTACTCTTTGTTGCATATGAGGAACAAAATAATTCTCACTGAAAAATTTATAATATGTCTAAAGAATTGGTACACATTACAATCAGATTTTAAAGCAACGTATTTCTTCAAATGAAAAACCAAAATATACCATTAATATGGTAATATTGTAATATGTAAGTAGGTAAATGTAGGCAAATTAAGACAAATATATAGTAGCAAATATAACTGACTAATGAGACTATTAATATTTTTCTTCTTTTTAAAATATTTCCATTTTTTCTGATAGATATATAAATTGCCCTTTTAATGCCAAAATAGATCTTTCAAGAAAGTTTGAAAACTTGACAAAATAAGGATAATTCTTGGCTGAGCCCCGGTGGCGTAGTGGTTGTGTGCGGGACGGCGGCCCACTGGGATGGAGGTTCAAGTCCAGCTCACAGGAGCAAAGCCTCCTACTCCCACCACCAGAGGGCAGTGATGTCTAAATTAATTAATTAATTTAAAAAAAGAATAATTCTTAAGATGGTGGTTGCTGTCATTCTGAAATGTCATCAAGATAGTTCTGACTCACAGTGGACAAAAAAAGAAAATTCTGCCAGGTCACACCATTCTCACAGCTGCTATTATGTTTGAGCTCCTTGTTCTAGCCACTATATCAATTCATCTCACTGCCCTTCCTGTTCTCAAAGACCTTCTACTTACGCAACTCTGGTGTCTTTTGCTAAGGATTGAACCATGCTGGAAAAGTGTAAAAAAACATATGGGAGGAAGTCTTGCCATCAGGATGTCTAAAGAGTATTCTGACTATACTTCTTCTGATACAGATTAGATTGTTCCTCTGGCAGCCTATGGTATAGTCAATATTTTAACCCAACACCACAAATGAAAGTGATCAACGTTGTCTTCTGTAGTCCTTATCCATTGTCCAGCTTTCATATGCAAATGAGGTGACTGAAACATACCATGGATTGAATCAGACACATCTTAGTCATCAAAGTCAGATCCTGCTCTTTATCACTTTGACAGGATGGTGTACATGGAGTTTGCCAACTGCACTACATTGCTAGATTTCTTGACTGCTACTTCCATGGAAATTGATTATGAATTCAAGTACAGAGACGTTTTTGACAACTTTCCTGTTATCTCCAGCTATCATGGGGTTGTCTGCTTTGGTTTTCTTTCCCCTGAGTTGTGCTTCGTACTAAAAACTGTGCTTTTGATCTTCTTCATCAAGTGCCTCTAATCCTCCATTTCTGAAAACATGGATTTATTATTTATATGCCAATGTTATCAATGAGTCTTCTCTTACCTTGACATCAAATTCTTCTTCATTAGTCCAACTCTCGTCAGGTTATTTCCTCAACATTCAGAATGAATACAGGGAAAGAATACAACCCTGGGGCACATCTGCCCTGATTTTAAGCTGTTCAATAACCGAGGGTCCCATTAAATGACAGTCTCTGTCTCTGCACTGGTTCCACATGAAAATGTTATCCCTAGTTTTCATTATGATCCACAAAGTAAAATACCTAGGAATAGTCAATAATAAGCAAGTAAACATATTTTGGAATTTCCTACTTTGGGCCAAGATCTAGCTGATGTCAGTGATGATATCCCTCCTTCCATATTCTCTCCTGAATCCAGCTTGGATTTCTGGAAACTCACTGTTGATGTATGGGTGCCACCATTTTTGAATAAATTTATGGTATCTAATGATATCATTAGGTAAGTTTTGCACAAATAGGAGTCTTACACAGGGAGCTGGCCAGATATCTCAGATATCTGTATTTTAAATTTCTTGGAAGAGACAAGTGAAACCAGGAAGCTCAAGTGGTATCCTATTGATTCCTGGAACATACTTTTACCCAAAGTGCTTCAGTGCGGCTTGGGCTTCTTTCTTCAGTGCCATTGAGTGCTTTACTGTGGGCTGCTTCCTGAAGCGAGCTCTTTAACATCATTTGCTTTAGCTACTCTGCAAGTGGAATGGTGGTGGCAAACTGACCAGCCCCCTGCCCTCCATGTTACACTTGCCCTGTTAGAACAGCATCACCTGGCTATTTGGGGGATGTTGTGGAGTCACAGACAGAAACCCCATAGTAAGAGTTCCCATTCCATCATAGGCCACCTTTTGGCTCTTCTGACTTTTGTCTCATTCCTACGTGAAGAAATTACTTCCCCACCCTTTTTCAATAACATCATTTAAAATTACATTTTACATTCACCCTCAACCCTCTTGGCAATCCAATCTGAATCATATAAATTGACCCGTATTTTCCCCCAGAGCCATCAGGAAAAGAGCAAATGATTTGGCGAGGGTCCTTTCTTGCTATGAAATCTTGTCAGCCTGTCGCTTCATGCCTTCATCTCCCCCACTATGGAGATGCAGTTTCTAAGTTGCCTATCCCTACTAAAATCCCATTACTCTGAGCTGATAAATTCTGTGATCTGAAAAATCTTCATTCTAGTCCAAACTCAGAATAGCTAGCTGCCTCCATAAGCCACTTGTAAGGTCCAGGGAAAGCCAACAGAATGTCGCCATTTATACCAGCTCACAGGGTCACCATATTCCTCTTCGTCCATTCTGGTTCTGGTCATCTAGGATATACTAAGTTTCAGAATGATGTACATTCTTTGGGTTTTGATAAATTCATGATGCAGTCACTACAGTAAAGTATAAAGAATAGTTTCACTGCCCGAAAAAATACCTTATGCTTCAGCTTCCTACCTGCCCTGAACCTCTATCAGCAACTGATCTTTAATTGTTTCTGTAATTTAGCCTTTTCCAGACTGGCAGATAGTTGGATTCATCCTGTATGTATCATTATATGACTTTTTGCCCTTGTTCTTTGGTTGGGGTTGATGGTGATGATTGCGGAGCAGTTCTGACTCACGGTCACACCATGTACGACAGAATGAAAGCAGATGAGTCCTGCACCCTGATCACAATTGCTACTTTGTTTGAACCCACTTTTGCAGATACTGTGTCAGTCTATCTTGTCTAGAGTTTCTGTTGTTATTAATTGCCAACAAGTGTGTAGTGGCCCATGTATAACTGTCCTGTGTCACCTTTATGAGCATTAGTAGACTTGCATCCTTTATTGCTTCCACTGTGTGTCTGGAGTGCATTCCATCCCAGGGGGCTCATTTCCAGGAGTGTACCTGATAAAATTCTTTTATGATATATCAGATTTTCATTGGCTAATTTTCAAATTTAGATCATGTGATAGTTATATAACTGTCAATTTGAGAGACTTATGAGTGAAAGGGTAGAGTCTAGCCTGTCAATTAGACCATAGTCAATGAAGCTTCTGTGTGGGCATACTCTTATCCTCAGAATTCTGGGAAATCTGGGACTTTCCTTTGGAGGAAGGAAATGACTCTCTCTCTCTCTCTCTCTCTCTCTCTCTCTCTCTCTCTCTCTCTCTCTTTCTCCTTCTACTTCTGTCTGCTGACTTCCTGTGGGACATTGCAAGCTGCCAATACACATGGAACTACTCTAGTTCCCTGAGCCTGTCAAGCTACCTGGATACAACCAGACCTCCAAAGCCAGAGAAGCCACAGAGAGACCACTGCCAGCGCTGAGATGCTCACAACGCCATTGGATCCAAAGACTTTCCACCCACTGACTTGTGATTGTCCTGCATTTGGCATCATTGCATGTGTTTCTTGAGTCTGAAGAGAACTTTATAGATTGGTATCGGTCATATGAGCTAATAAATATTAAACTTATGACTTTGGACTGGACTGGGTTAGGATGTTTTCTTAATGTACAATTATTGTTTATATAATAATCTCTTCTATACATGTGCATGTTTATGAATTTGTTTCTTTAGTCTACCTGGACTAAAACCGATCCCCAGACCATGAATTCAAGTCTGTCTTAGTCTGGAAATTCTGTGAAAGCCTGTCTTTCATGAGTGACTACAGAGAGATGAAATACCCATGGCATAGCTTTCAGTATCCTAGCAACACGCAGATAGCCACAATATGACACACGGACAGATGGGCAGTGATTTGTTCACGCAGTAACATGCACATAAAATCCCTCCGTGTCCTGGGGCCTGCTTAACTCTTATGCAGAGCTCCCTGAAGGGATGGGTGCAATAGCACAGTGTGTTGAAGAAACGAGATTGTGCCTGGCTATCAGAAAGAAGAGCATCTTGGATCTTAGAGGTTTGTTTCCAAAATAGCAACCATCTATGTGAGACATGAAGTCTATATGGAAGAAGTAAACCCGACTGGGTAATTCAAAGATTGTAGATAATATAATCCAAATTGAAAAGAAGGAATGGTATCAGAGATTAAGTTGTGGACACCTGGTTTGCACAAGGCTATGGATGACAGCAGAAGCCCAATATCCATTTGCAGGGTCTACACATGGAATTCACTGGTGAATTCCCTCTGAACATAGTTAAGGGATATAAATAGCCCTATTATCAAACAGAGAGAGAGCATTGGAAAGTTGATTATGGCAGACATGGTTAGATCAAAACGTAATGCTTTATCATTTGATTTTCTAAAGCTGTTTCAGTTTGTTTTTTAAGGTGAATGAGAAGCACATATGGACGAAGCCCCTGGAGAGTCCTCTCTGACCATGGGTCACATTTGTGGAGAGCCTTGCTCTCATGCAGAACGCACTGGAAAGCAGACTGACTGCTGAAGATGCAGTTAAGTTCAGATTCACCTCCCAGTAAATTGATCTCCCTTAGGGTCCATTTAAGTTTGTTCTAGTTTTTGATGTTGTCTGCTTTCTTTTGATTGAGGTTTTCATATGTTTTACTTTGCTAATCTTTTTAGGTGTCTTTTTTTAAAAATTGGGTGCAAATAACTTTTAATAAGATGGTTAGCCTTACAAATACATGGGAAAATCACATGAGGCTGCCAGCCTTGGACGTCACTTGGGCCACAAGTCCACACACTCCTTTGTTCCTGGCTCTGAGATGGCAGAACCTTTCATCCCACCTTTATTGTTTACTACAACCCCCGCATTATCTTCAAAATCCAGGAACACACCCTCTTGTCTCCAACAGGATTTTCAATGTCACATCCCCACTGCAGGATGTCCCTGCTTTCTGACTCGGGTTTGCCTTTCTGGAGGAGCCCATCCCCATGTCACCCACACCGGCAGTGGGCAGTGTGCTTAGACAACTCTCAATTCCCTTCATAAGAGTGATAGTCGATTTTTGCCTCCTGTGTTGACAGTCCACTTGATCTGGAATTTTGCACAGGCGGCCACACCTCACTTTGACACCTTGAATGCTCTCAGCACGTCTATCCTGGGACTCCTTCACTGAAAACCCATGCCATCCTTGATCACGGGTGCTTAGAATCATGGACACTTGTGAATCACCAGGGACATTTCTAGTGGTCCAGATCAAGCCACCACCAGGGACTGCCTGCTGTCCTTCGGAGCGATTCAGTTGGTTGTAACTCATAGCAACCTCAGGTGACCTTGCACAAGTTACGTAGCATGTGTTCGTCTCTTCCACTCTGACTAAAAATGTAAGATGCCTGGGACAGTTAACCAGAGAAATAGAATCATGCCTGTTATTCCCCGGGCTTGGCTGTTGCCAGGGGCTCAGTCCTAGGAAAGGCCAAGGAGAATTTTGCTTCCTTTAGTTCCTAGCCTTTTCATCCTCTCTTCTGCTTCTCCGGTCCTGCCCTCCTGCCCCAATGGATGGCCCCTTTCTCCCCCTGGGTCTCTTTTTCCTTCAAACCATTTTAGGAGGACCCTGATCCCACTCCAGGGTTCAGTCATCAGTGTCAATCTTTTTAGATTTTAAAATGCTTTTTGTATATCAAATCCAGGATAGGCAAATCTATGGAAATCATAACTGGATTAATGGTTCCTTGGAAGGAGTCATGTACTAGTGAGGGCAGAATAGAGAAAAAATCCACAGACACTCATATTTGTATAAGAAAGGGGTTTATATACAAGAGCAATTGAACATTGAAAAAACATCTAAGCCCAGTCCAGTCCTAGGTTATCACTTCAATATTAGCCCTTATGTCTATACTAATCTATAAAGTCTCCTGCAGACTCAGGAAACACATGCATTGGCACCAGGACCACCACAGAACAGTGGGTGCACAGTCTTATAAATCCAGTGGTGGTAGAAGCATGTCAGAGCTGGCAGGGACCTCTCTGTGACTTCTCAGGCATCTCAGCATGGACAGGAGTCTCTACATTGCTTTTCTGGTTTCAGAGATCTGGTTCCATCAGGGTAAGCCCATGTGGCTTCTCCTCTGGGATGTCTCACAAGAAGTAAGTCTTGTTTCTTATCAGTAGAGTGTCTCCAAGAGACTGAGGAGTGAGTCTCTCACCTCCAAGGGGGAAATGCAGATGGATTTCCCAGAATTCTCAGGTGAAATCCATGTCCACACAGAAATCTCATTGGCTATCTCCAGATTGACACGCTAGACTCCACCCCTACACTCTTAATCTTGAAATTGGCATCAGATTAGGTAACTGCTTCAGGAAGTTGGGGGGGAAAGGGGAGTACAAACAAAGAAAATGTTGTGAAACCAATTGTGGTGATGATTGTATAACTCTTCTTGGTGTGCTTAAATTGTTGAATTGTATGATATGTTAACTATATGCCAATAAATCTGTTTTGAAAACTCCCCTTTTTCAAAAAATTCCTCTATGTCTTATTGGAACTTGATAACTCATTCCTTTAACTGAATAATTTCCAATTTGTCAATGTACCACAATTTCTGTAAGCTGTTGTAAGGCCTCTTGGATTCTGCCCATTTGGGACGATCATGAATGAAACATCTATAAGCATTCATGTACGAATTCTTAAGTGGACATAAGTTTTCATCATCTTTGTGTAAATGACTAACAGCATAATTTCTGGATCATATGATAAGCTATGTTTAGTTTTGTAAGAAACTGCTAGACTATCTCCCAAAGTAACTATGACATTTTGCATTACACCAGTAATGAATGAAAGTTCCAAATGTCCCATATTGTTGTCAGCATTTGATGCTGTAAGCCTTTGATTTTAGCTAATACATCGGGAGTGTATCTCATTGTTTTGATTTGCAATTTTCTAATGATATGAAGTTAATTATGTTTTTCCTTTTCATACGTTGATATGCCATCTATATTTCTTCTTCAGTGAGGCTTTTGTTCAGCTCTTTTGCTCATGTGGTAATTAGTATAACTATTTTCTTACTGCTGAGCTTTAAGTGTTTTTGTGTGTTTTGGATACAATCCTTTATTAAACAGTTCTTCCCAGCTGTGGCTTGTCTTCTTGTTCCTTTCACCATAATTCCTCTCCCTTTCCTCCCCTATATCCAGTGTATACTGATCAGGGTCTTCATAATATTTGTTTACATACCTTGTCCATTTGCTTACTCATTCAGGTGGATGGTAATTATGTTCAATGTTACTTCACCTTGGTTTTTCCTTAGTGTAACCACTTTGATCCAAAAAGACCAATTAAAGAAGTCTGAGTAGTAAGTGAATTATCCTTATAGAAAGTTGATTGTAGTTAAGATTACATAATTCTTCCTAATATGTTAAAATGGTTGTTATATAATATGTGAATATTGTAGAATAAAACTATTTTAAAGATATGTAGTCATACAGCAACTGGTTTACATACAATAAACTCAACTATTCCTCTGTTAAATAATTCATACAAAATCATAAATCAGATAACTTCAATCAGAATCTTTTCATTGCTATTGCTGTTTAAGTGGCATGGCTCAGAGTAAATATTTTGCATTTAATTTTTCTAATTGCTTTATAAAACTAATGTGTTTCATATTGTGCTTGAGTAACTACACTTATAAAAATATGTTAATTTGCTTTTCATTTCCAACATAAAGCTCTTCTTAATAGGAGTGAGGATAAATACAGAAATAATTAATTTCTCTTTTCTTTCTTTTTTAAAATTCAGTATGCTTTTATGTAAAGCTAATTTTAGGAGACAGCACAGTTAAAAAAATAAAATTTAGAGATATTTATAAGAAAGAATGCACACTTTTGGCATGAGTGAAAGCACACCATGGCAGAGACTCTCTTGTCAGTGACAGAGACTGTCCTTATAGGTACAATGACTTTAACCATTTTGCCTAAATTGACTTCTTAGTTGTTTCAAATTTCCAAGCAATTTAGTTAAATTGGATCAATCGTTACATTGTATGAAACTGACAGGCTGTTTTGCTGAACTGACTCACCAAGTCAATCAAAATATGTTGAACTTAAAATAGAGTCATTCTCTACTCTGGGCATAGTAGCCTTTTGCTGGCTATGGGCTATGAGGTGCACAAAGAAAATATTGTGAATCCTTTCTTTTCTAACATGTCTTTCATCAAAGGACTTTGACGTTGCAACTAACTCAATGTCCTTTATTTCTAAGGTATCTTACTTGTGGGAGGAAAGATAGTCAAACTTGCAAATTGTCTCTACTGTGCCTTGCATGCCCAATAAAAACTAAGTAGAAAAATCACATACACTAGTATGAAACTGACCTAATATTTGTCTCACAACCACTGCAAAACTGAAGCAGAAACAGAAAGTGAAATGTAATCAGTAGATTAGTAAGTTCATGCAATATTGACAAAATATATCTTGATCAGTAAATTGACAGGAAGCAATAAAATAACAATAGTTATGTTTTCTGCTTTGAATCATCCATCATATGTTGACCCCATGCAAAATAGGATCAAAATGCTGTGATGCATTATGTTATATTTGAAAGTAGATCACCAGATCTTTTTTCCTTGTCTTTTGTAGTCTGGAAGCTGCTCTGAAACCTGTCCAGTACCAGCAGCACAAAAGTATCCATTGCCAGGCAAGTGGAGCCTTCCCGTGAGGTGCATAGGTCTCCTGCGTCATGAGCAAGAATTCCACCACTAAGCTACTCCTGCACTTACCAGTACCAAGAGACATGCTTAAGTGTTCCCCTTCATGGTAGCAAGAATTTCTTAGTTTTTGCTTAGAATATTATTTAGGGCATATTAAGAGTTATAGGTAAAGCCCAACATGGGAAAACAACACTATTTATTTGAGATGTTATAGCTTAAAATGACAATGACACACCTTTAATATTCTAGCTGTTTCCTTGTTGTAACTCAATGCCACTGAGCTAATTTTTGATTCATACTGACCTGAAAGGACAGATCAGAGCTGAGCCATGGAGCATTCTATGCCATCATCTCTATAGAAAAGTAGCCCACGTGGTGGCACAGTGTTTAAGATCTGAAAACGAGGGTGGAGACCTAAGCCCATCCAGTGACTGCATAGTAAATAGAGGTGGTTGCTTGTTTCTAAAGACAATTTCCAGACTTGCAAATCTCATGGACAGTTCTACTTTGTCCTATAGGATCACCGTGAGTTGGAATTGACTTGGGGGACCATGTGTTTGTTTTCAGTTTAATCCCCTTGATAACAGATTGCAAGTTCTTTCTCCCAAGAACTGCCAAACTTTGGGTTGACATCAGAGCACACCACCAGTTCTTCTGAGCTAAGAGACTATACTTTTTATGAAACACCATACAGACGCACACACACACAGCATGCAAGTTAGACAAAGCATTAGAAAGAAAAGACCCATCAAAGGCATGGCCTGGAAGGAGTAAAAGTTGACTAAAAGCAAAACATGATGTCTCATAATTTTAGAGTTAAAATGTACTTTCATGGCTAGCTAATCGATTCCAAATATGTATACAGCTTAAAAAGTGAATAGCTCCATAACAGATAGAATGGAAACCCATGTAAGCAAATCTATTGCTAAGAGCTCTAAATATCTTACTTGGTCGATTACAATTCGATGGCACCGCTGTTTTCTTTTTTTTGTGCTGTAGCTGGTTTCTCTCTAAGAACAACAATTGTCAGTGGCTTGTTGCAGGACTTTTTCCTGAGTACATAATGATATTCAATTCTCTTCTCTCTCTCTCTCTCTCTCTCTCTCTCTCTCTCTCTCTCTCTCTCCCCACGCTTTGTTCTCTTTCATATTTTCTCTTTCTCTTTCCCCAAGAAGCTTTGTCTCCCCACAATTATAGACTTCCAAACTCCAGAAAAATTCAGAATAGTGTAAGCTTATTAAAAACAAATAACAGCGATTCTGAAGCTAGGAAAACAAATTAGAAGTGTGTTCAGTAGAAGATAGAAACAATTCAGACCTAAAAATGAACCGCATTGATTGTGAAATTGTAGGTGCAGTTTCCTGTCTGTGGTGAGCACTGGGTCACTAATGGAAAGGACGCAGTGTGAACCAACCAGCTCTCTGTGGGAGGAAGAGGCCGTGTTGGCTTCCTGTGGAGCTGTTCTTCTCTGTCCTGTAGGGTTACAAACAAACAGACAAATAAACCCACAGTCTTCATTGTTCTAGACATACAACATTTAGTAAGAACACATAATCACATAGTCATGACATATAAAGTACCTATCAGACAATAATAGCAACTATTGCTCTAGAGTTTAATAGAGTTGCCCCTCTATTAAGTTTATGTTTCTAGAGGGCATTGTGAGCTGGTATCTCTTATTGTATTCTACTCCCAATGGAGGGGGTAGCATTTTCATAGCTAACAGATGAACTGAGGCCATCTCAGAAGCGACCGTCAAAAAAGAATGACAAGCACATCATGTTAGAACCCAAACCAGATTCCTTTCCAACTGATGGGAGGGCACAGGCTTCTCAGACGCTTGTGAGCTGAAAAAGTTGGCAGTCCTTTTTGAGCTTCGCGGCCATTGCGCTGTTGATAGGGGCAAACCATCAATCTCCAAACTTGCGATCTGCCTTTCTTAGCTTCTTCAAAAGACTTTGTACCAGGTGGTTAGGACCCGCCTCTGTATTGGATAGGTAAATGGATTCAGAGGCCTCATCGGTGCCAGGTAAAATTGTGTTCCATAGACTTTTTAATAGCTAATTTCTCAAAAGACAGGATTGGAGTTCTACTTTTGAAAAATTCTCCAAAGAGTTCATTGCCATCGAGTCAATGCTGAGTCGTGACGGAGACCCACAGGAGTCGCTGTGAGGCAGCACTGACAGCATGACATTGAGAGTCTTCGAGCAGTTTTCAGATCGCCGGGTCTTTCTTCTGAGAGATCTTTGCCTGGATTTGAACCATCCACCTTTCCATTATCAGCCAAGGGTCTTGATTCTTTGCATCACCTCGCAACTCTCTTCAAATTTCTTTATTATAGTAATTTTGCCAGGAGAGCTAGTCTCTGGAGAAAGATATCATGCTTGGTAAAGTAGAGAGAGGGTAGCCAAAAAGAGGAAGACCCTTCACTCAATGGATTGACTCAACAATGGGTTTGAACATAAAAGCGACTGGGAGCCTAGTGCAGGACCAGGTGGTGCTTCCTTCTATTGTCCATAGGGTCACTATGAGCTGAAGTCGACTGTGGGACACCCAACAACAACAACAACCACAATAAACATTCTCTGTCATGCAGTCAGTCAGTGCTGACTTATAGTGACCCTGCGGGTTTCTGAAACAGTACTAATTTAAGAGAGGAGAAAGCCTAATCGTTCTCCCTCAGCCTTATTAGTGGTTTCAAACTGCCCACCATGTGGATCCTAGTCCAGCTCCTAACCCCGGTGTCACCAGAGCGCAAGCGTCCTCTGACTCGTAGCAATCCAATGTCCACAGAAGGAAGCCTGGTCCTGCTGCATCCTCACAATCGTGATGCTGGAGCTCATTATCGCAGCCACTGTGTCCACCCATCTCCTTTATATTCTTATTTTTTGCTGTCTTTTAAATAAAATTACTAATATACCATGTATATTCGTGCATAAGTCAAGTTTTTCAGCACATTTTTCAATGCTGAGAAGCGCCCCCTCGGCTTATACTTGAGTGAGGGTCCCATTTACCTGTTCTCCGGTATAGAGCAGGTGCTCTCCGGTCTCTCCCATTCCTCTGTGGGGGCCTGCAGCCTCTGTGGGTGGTCTTAGGACTGCTGACACCGCCGCTCTTCTTTTCTCCTGCACGCCAGCAGCCTCTGTGTTGTCCTTGACATACAAGGCAAGAACCCGCTCCCTCCTGTGTGCCGGTCCCCGGGGCATCCTTGTCAGATGAATGCCGTAGCAGCCGCTCTTCTTCTCCTGCTCTTTCCAGGGCTGTGGCCAATGGCGTAGCCTTTTATAGTCTTACAGGTGCTTGGGCACGCCTCCTTGCTCCGACCAAGCATTGCTGAATATAAGTACCAATATATCTCTGGCCTTAGGTATACTGTACGTTTAGTCACAGTACTTAGCCTGCTATATTTTATTTTTTACTTTCTTATTAATCCCTACCTGGAGCCAGTGATACCTATACTTGCACAGAGCAGCCTGTGTTGGGGCACATAATATACAAGGGGCATTGTGTAGGCACTGTGTTCTCATGTATATGCGATAATGCTGTCAGTGCAGTAATGCAGCGCCACGCAGTAACACGGTGCATACGCAATGCAGCGTGTATATTATGAGCACTCACACAGCCTGCGTTAGGCCTCAAACTACTGGAGCTGCGCTGTGAACATGTAGCAAGGCAGCATGTATCGCTATTGTTAATACCATACTGTTTTATTGACCCTCTTTTCCACTTACGGAGCAGGGTTACTGTTTTTCTTGGAAATAAATATTCAAAAACATGTAGCCTCCTAATCCCTCAATTAATGTAATTTTACTGGCATCTATTTTCATTTTGAAATTTACCAGTAGCTGCTGCATTTCCCAACCTAGGCTTATACTTGAGTCAATAAGCTTTCTGAGTTTTTTTGTGGTACAATTAGGTGTTTGGGCTTATATTCTGGTTGGCTGATATGCAAGCATATGCAGTATATGTAATCTCATTCCACAGTTCAATCACATCGAGCAGAATTGTACAATTGCTACCAGTTTCCAGATATTCTTTTTTTTAGATCATTTTATTGGGGGCTCATACATAGTTTTTCACAATATATAAATAAGCATACTGTGTCAAGCACCCTCACATGTCCACCTCTATAATTGTTCTCCAATCGTCTGCCTTTTCCTTTAAGCCCCTAGTATCGGCTTTTCCATTCCTTCCCCTCTTCCCCTGTTCTCTCCTCCCCACCAACCCTCAATACTTTATACATTGTTATTGTTCTGTCATATCTTACACTGCCCCACCTCTCCCCCAGCCCACTCCTTTGATGCCCGTCCTTCAAATAGGAGCTTGTGTGTATATCCTTGCCATTGGTTCCGTCTCTCTACCCCCCCCTTCTTTCTCCCCTTCCAGTATCTCCACTCTAACCATTGGCCTGAAGGGACCCATCCATCCAGATATTTTTTTCTACATGAATCCCTTGACATCATCTCTCCTTTACCCTCCCCTCTCCTCTGTAATCCCTCCCCCCCAAAAAAATCCTTATTCTACTTGCTGTCTCTATAGGTTCATCTATCTTGGGGTTCATATATCAAAAAATAAAAAGACATACAACATAACTTCAGTGGGTGACCTCCAATAAACACGACACTTCTGAGATACGTGCATCCTAATATGCACAAGCAAAACCCAGAAATAGAAATACACAGCCTGCATTGTAGGGAGATCTGCTGACATAGTTTTAATTATTCAAGTCGAATTTACGCCTTCTTCTCTACAGTATCTGTTTCCCCCAGCCAGGTTAGATCGCAAAGATTGAGAGCTGTGCAACTCCCAGAAGCTCAGTGTGGCAACTGAGTTGCAACAAATGAGGTGACAAAAGAGAAAAAAAAAATTAAATTACTGAATCAACCCAATTTCGAGTTTATACTGCAACCAGAAGCAATGAAGATTAGAGTAATTCACTTCTCTTTCTTTAATTTTCTCTGAAGAAATTTTGTGAACTACTTATCAAGTTAATAAAAGCAGATGGGAGGAACACGTGTACCGGTGCATGCTTCCTTGTCAGGATTACACAGGTGGTAGAATGAATGGCTTTCAGAAGACAGCTCTACCCAGCTCTCACTGCCCCTCTTTCTCAGCTGCACCACAAATGACACAAAACACAATTAGCCTTTCAGTTGGGCTTTGCAATCGTTCTATCTTCTAACAACTGGGTGTCAGATATCTCATTGTATAACCACCCACTCACAACAAGATTATACACTAAACTCTTTGTTATCTACTTTATGAAGGATTTCTGAAAGCTAAAAGGAAGAAATTAACTCTCCCAAATCCATAATAAAGTTTTCATTCCTGACTGCTAATAATATGCCCATGGTTGTCTCATAACCCCCACCAAGGACCAAACCATTTATGTCTCTGAAAAGTAGGAACATTGCAACTGACATAGTATGCATTTGATTTTGGGGGTTATATAGTCATATTGGTCTAGACTTAATATCATGATAGTATCTAATTATAAGTGATAAAATAATTGTGAGATTGCATCTTTACCAATTGAATGCAATTGCAAACTGGGAATGCAAAATAAAATCTCACTATATTATTCAATTTTCTCAAAGTTAGGGACCTTATTTAGTTTTCCTCTAAGTGCTGTTCTGTTATTAAGCTTCCTGTATCCAGATACATTGATTGATAGTTGATTATAAATGCAAATGATGCCAATCATTTTTTTAACCATTAACTTTGCCACTTATGACGGAGGCTGACACAAATAGATATGCAAAAAAATACTTGTTTACCTCCCCCAAAGAGCATATAAATAAAAACCCTAGAGTATGGATATGAATGTATGTGTTAAGTAACCATTATAATTACTTTGTGTGTTAAAGCCTTGCTTTCCTAGGCTACTTTACATACATTATATCTTTCCAGAGACGCACACATGACAAGGTGTTCTTATGATGACTGTGTTACTGATCAGATAAGCGGTTACTTAAAATACCCTTTGCTTTAAAAGCCTCCATTTGAGAATGAAATATTTGAACATAGGCAGTGTAGAAAGGTCAGTGCTGTATCAGTTTGACGCAGCATCCACATCAGTTTGATGCGGCCACTTCTCAACATGCCACCATCATGTCTCTGTATACTAGTGCAGCCACCTCCTACCGGGCCTTCCTACCTCCTCCCCTAACCTCTTATTAATGAACCTTTTAAAAGAAGGACAAGACCAGCTCTTTTCAGTTAGGAACGCAACACAGCCTTGCCTTTTAAGTCATATTAAAATCTGACCTTCTTCTGTGGCCAAGGACGTTTACCCTGACCTGTTCCCCGAGACATCTTTGATATCTTCTCCAACATCACCATCCCTGCCCCTTTCACTGTGCCCCAGGCCTGTGGAATCCACTCCTGTGTGAGAGACACGAAGTACCATTTTGACTGAGTGTCTTTGTATTCGGTTCCTTTTCCTGGGGTGCTCTTTCTCCCCACCTCTATGCACAAGCCATCCTTTCAAAGAGACAGTCACAGACTCTGTGGGAAACGGCTACTCACGTCTCTTTGTCTTGCTGTCATTGTCTTCATGACAGTTGTTGCTGCCATACCACACCTTATTTTTCATTTTTGTATTGTCATTCTCCTCTACTAGAATGGAAGTACCATGGCAGTAGACTGTTTCATTCAAGGCTGACTGTCCCCTTCCCTGTTCTAGGCACTGTTCTAGGGGAGGACCCAGGGGAAGATTCAAATGAAGGTGGTGCCATTTGGGTATTTAAAAATAATTTTCTACATTTTACAAATAAGTTCATTGGGTTTTCTTAGCCAATTTTAAAGTCAAAATGCAATCCTAAAAATGAAACTGCTCTTCAAATCTGTTCAGCAGGACCCATACTGCTGTCGAGCTGCCTCTCCCTCCCATCAAGTCAGTTCTGACTCATAGAAGGAAGAAAGGTACACGCTAGCAATAAGAAACCAGGAAATATTGATGTGTTGATGTGTTGGTATCTACAACCCCAATATTAATCACTGTGAAAATTAATCTTTTCTTTGATATTTTAGTGCATTTAAATGGTTAGAGCTAATAGCTGCTTTAAATAACACATAACCACTCTCTATGTAGTTAATAACAATTACATATATAGCAAATGACCATTTTAAATTATATATGTGTATATATCTTAGAGTAGTTTCCTGTTGCTATGTGACAGACACTATGCTTACTACTGTATGCATATTAATTTATTTAATCCTCAGGAGAATTCTTTGAGATTCTAAACTTACATTATGATATTCTGTTAGAAAAACAAGCTTCAGCTCATACAAGTTAATAACTTAGTCCATCACATTTATATAGAAAATGTAAAGGAGGCACTATCTCCCCATAAATTATTGTCTATGTATTTTCCAGATACTGGAGAACTTTAACTAATACTTGGATTCCTCACTATCAGTTTCATCTATACAGGTAGATGAAGAAGTCAAAAGGAATTAAAACTATCAAAGTGTAACCCAATTATTTATAATACATTAAGTCTTCTACTTCCAGTAAGTATAACTATCCTTATGTTTTAAGAATGTTATTTTGTATGAAGATTGTACCCTGAACTTGTGCTGAGGAAAAATAACCAAATGTAAGCAAGCAGAGTACTGTCTGGCTATGAACAGAGACAGAAAGAAAATTACATCCCTACTTCTTTGCTGTCAACAAGCACTCACTGATATTTGATGGAATGAAGGGAGATGGTGATTGACGTTTGAATGCTTGGACTGTAAAAATAGTGCAAGTGCAGTAAAGGTAGAGAGAAACTATATATTATAAGGAAATAATAGAAAGAAGAAAAAGAGAATCACTTTGAACAATATTAGGGAATGAACCAGGGGATGAATAACTTCATTTTTCATCCTTTTTTTTCCCCAAAGAAACAAAGACCAGTGCACAATATAGGAGACCCCATGTAAAAGGAAATTGCAAGATTCTTGTTCAAAGCTTGAAAAACTTCAAGCTATAACACAGAGCATCAAGGGAAGCACAGGGTCCTTCTACAGACTTTCACAGACACCCTGGCTCACAATCCCTTTTTAATTTCAGGAACAGATGCACCTATATAATATCCATAGATTCCTCTAAGTTGCCTCCCGCTTTTAGGGGGTCTATGCCATGACTGTAAAACACCTTCTCCTTTTTAGAGGAAAAATGTATATTGTTCACTTGTTGCAGCAGAACTTTATAGACCACAAACTTCTCCAGATGTGAATTATTCATGCAAATACCTGGTCTCTGCAACTTCCTTGCTTTAGAGGTGAAAAATACTGACTTTCTGAATGACCCAATGATCTCTCCCACATCTTTTTAAGGAAACATTCAGCTAACCTCACTTGTACAAAAAGATCTGCATAAGACCTTTTTTTTTTGCAAGGTTGAGAGAAAAAGCAACTATTATGAATTTTTAAAGTTTAGAAGCACATAATTACAGTTCTATAGCTTTCATTTTCCCAATTAGCTCTTTAAAATTCACTGGAGGATACAAATTATTCCATCAAACCAGGGCTAGGTTAAGATATTTGAGTCCTTAGTATTGAGAATCTATGGTATTTCTACCTCCACTTACTCATGCACTGAGATGGGAACTATAATGGTGTGTATGTGGGGGAAGAGGGAGGTGTGTGTGTGTGTGTGTGTGTGTGTGTGTGTGTGTGTGTAGGTCAAAGACATTTCTACTCAAGTTCCATTTCATACATGGTTGGGTTTATACCAGATGAGATATGATATGTTTAAACATGACTCTATAATCAGAATACAATTTTCAGAATATGCGTGTTATAGTCTCAATTTAGATTTCCTTCAAGCAAGCAAGCAAACAAATGGTCAAACTGTGCCTTCCAAATGAACCTACTGGGCCAATCAAATTCAAGGCCGCAAAGACAGCTTAGAGGGTTCCAGAGGTTCCTTGCTGTGATTGCAAAGCTGGTAGATTTTCCCAAATGACACGGGAGGAGCATTCGGTTTATTATGAAAAAGTGATAAAAGATTTGAAATTCTCATTAGTAAGAAACAGGCCAGTAGAGATCATTCCCATTCTGGCCACGTCCTTAGGCAGTGTTCCCTGGTCGCCAGCGCTGTCTATAGAAGTATCCTTGGGAAACTTCACCCTGTCCACCCTACAGCCTTGATTGCGCTACTTCCAACTTCTCCTCCAACTGGCCAAAGTGAAAAATGCATTTAAAAGAAATACAATTTGTGTAACTGAAAGGGCTCAGGATTCTGTAGGTTAGGGTTAGAAAGATTGAAACACTGCATAGACCAAGATGGAGGCTGTATATAAAAAAATGATAGCTACATATTTTGAAAATTTTGTTTAATAATTTTGTAGCAGTCCTGCTGGATTCATTGCATCCATGTATGTATCCATGTATACGTATCTGTGTTTTAATTATTCATGATGGAAGATATTTTTAAATATGACATACTGATTGGCACAAGAAAGGGTAGCGTCACCTGATAGCAGAATGAGTTGAACTAGATCGTGAAATTTTTCGTGAATGGGGACTACTGAAACTTACTATTTATCATATCTTCTACAAAGAGATTAGTCCACATAATCTACAAGAAAGAAGATGAGCAAGTGAGCTTATTTGTTTCCACACTCAATGTAAAGCTACATTTATCACCACAATGAAAAATTAGCTTTGACTATGTTTGCCTTAAATGGCTCATTCTTCAATTGTGATGTTTGTTTCATCAAAGTATTATAGTGATAAATGAATAAATGAAAAGATGTCATAAAAGAAAATTTCATGATCAGAAAACAATTATGACAAATAACTACATTTTAGATAAAGCTTTCACTGCTGTCATGCTATAGTTCAAAACATTTCTTTCTAGTCTTTGTTCTTACAAATGCTTTAATGAATTCATCACAATTAAACTGCTAAATAATATTTACTCTGATAACATAATAAGGATAATGAATAGAGTCGTTCTTGAGTCATTGTTGTATGCTCAGGATTTTTGAGTCTCTCTATGGACAAAAATGAGTGTTCTATTATTCCATTTGTGATCATTAAACTTAGAAGGAAGAACAAAGCAATTTCGACATTGGAAAATATGCATTGTATTTTATCTTCTGCAAGATGGCTTCAAAAACTTCCTGGAAACATCCCATTATCTTTCCCGCCACTTTCCACAAACTTCACGAAGCCCCTTCATATTAAGTAATTGTGGAATAATGATGAATGTTTATGCTAAGGGACTCTAGAACTTTTGGATTTCTCTCAAATTGTCTTTTTTTTTTTTTAATGTATCGGCAACTGTGAACTGCTTGATAATCCTATTTGACCAAAATTTTTTTCCATGGACTCAAAATCTAATCTGATAATATGCAAATATACATCTAACAATTAGTAGATATCTGTACATGTTCTTTCAATTCTGACTTTTGGAGTGTTGGACTCGTCTATGAAAATGCTTCAATAGATTATTCCATGTAATCGACTTAAATGCACACTCCAGTGGGTAGATTCTATTGGCAATGTTTTCATCTATTCTTTCAGAATATCCTTTCTGTTTCTGGTCTTCAACAATGTTTTCTAAGTGTGTTTTTCCAGGTGGACCAGAGAAACAAATTCATAAACACGCATATGGACATAACAGAAAGGTTTAATATAAAGAGGAATGGACCATTGAGAAAGCCAAGTCTGATATTAGCCCATATGTCTGATACTAGTCTATAAAGTCTCCTTCTGGCTCATGAAGCACGTGAAATGACACCAGGACAATCACAGGCCAGTGGGTGCAGAGTCTTGTGTATCCTGTGGCAGTAGAATCATGCTGGAGCTGCAGGGGTCTCCCCATGGCTCTTCGTTTCCATGGCTGAGGGTCCATCAGCAGTATTCATTGGTGGTAGAAGCATCTCAGTGCTCGCAGGGGTCTCTCTGTGGCTTCTCTAGTCCCAGAGATCTGGTTTCATCAGGACAAGCCCATGTGGCTTCTCCTCCAGCTCCTCCAGGTTCCAGGATTCAGGATCTATCGCCATGTCACCTCGTCTTGCCAATAGACCGACTCCAAGAGACTAGATCTTCATTTTAATAGGTTGTTTTCAAGGGCACTGATCAGTGGTATGAAAATTGGGATAATTATAAAATATAGGATTGAGGCTCATTGTCCGATAATGATGAAGGGTAAAATATTGGGATGTTTGGTTAGTAGTTTAAACTGTTGAATATGAAGCTGATGATCTGAAATGTAAAGCCCCACCAGATTTAGAATTAAAAATTGTTATTGAAAACAGTCTCTGGTATAAATTTGACAACATAGTATGCCTGTAAATTCAACTGTTTTCATATTTATCGCTTATTTTTCAGCTACTCTAACCAATAAATCCATCCATAGCAAATCTAGATTTAGGACTAAATAGTTAGCAAACAAGACAATTGACGGAACCAACTGATGAAGAGTTCAGTCGATGAAGAATTATAACTTTCTCTTACAATTTTCTCCATTAGCCTTTTAACAAATTATTAAATCATTTTATCTGGGGCTTGGACATTGTTTATCACAATTCATACATACATATATTGTGCCAAACACCTTCACATGTCTGCTTCCCTCATCATTCTCAAACCTTCACCATTAGCTCTGAACGTCAGAAATACATTCTGGCTAGATAAGCATGTTTGTTTACCATACAGAAAATTTTGACACAGTTTTTTCAAGGACATTCTGTAGTGTTGACAGAAAGGAAATGGAAAATAAAATAGTTATATAGCTTGTATTATTTAAGTAATCAATTATTTTATTTCCTTAAAGAAATTTCCTTATACTAACATATGTAAGTATTCTGATAAACTATGAATGCAATGTTCTAATAAACACCTTTTGTTGCTTTCTTTTAAGGTGAATTCAGGATCATATTCATTGTTGCAAAACAGAAATATAGTCTGCACAAAAAATATTGAATTTTACTTACTCTTAATGGTCTTAATAACTCATTCATTAGCATATATAGTAGTATCAAGCAAGCACCATGTCCCATGAAAAAAACAAATAAAACCAAAATGCACTTGATACATAAATTACAACTTTTATGTTAGATAAATGTTAATGTTTTCAGGATATGGGTATATTTTTATATTAGTATTATATTATTACTTGTGTTAGGACTACATTAAATATATACTAACTTGTCTTTTTCAGTATTCTAAATGTATTTTATAAAGTTGTAAATATTATTGTTTACAAAACTGAGACCATAAGTCTAAATAAATATTATACAGATAAAAGGTAACTTGTTTGAATTAACTACAATGGTCTCTATTGTAGAACATTAAAAGGGAACTTACTGAGTTCCATCAATTTTGTGTATCATGTGAGATTGGAGTTCCCATTGGTTGCCTACCAACATGAACAGAAGGCATAGCCGTGTGCTTGCATCAAGGTAGAAAGCATTTGTGGTCCCCCAAGCTGATGTTGGTGGACTAGTAGACAGGGAATTACAAGACAGCTCTTTCAACGTGAAGCAGGGATCTTTTTGCACAGTAACTTTGCGCTGGTTCCCATTGCATATTGGATCACAGTTGCTAGAGTTAGAATCCACAGGCCACCCAATTGTTTATTGAAATACATATCATATTTTCAAGATGCCTGTGAAGATGCACAGTTGTCAATTATAAAATAAGTACCATAGAAGACAGGTGTCCACAAAGGAATTGAAGAGGTAAGGACCTCAGAACTTAAACAGTCTTATGTGAGGGCATGCGCACAATCTGGAATGAACTGTTTTACCAGCCAATACATTCACACTCACTGGAGCTGGTGTCAATTTCATTTAATGACTTGCATGTTCGCTTCTGTGTTGTTCACTTTTCATTGTGTCCTTTCTGTTTTGTAGCTATGGGTCTTTGTTTTGAACAACTGGCATTTTCGTTGATGCCCTGAGAAGTATTCACCATGCTTATGTGTCTCTATAGCAAGCCATTTTTACTTCTCTAAGGTGTTCATTTTTGTGTGTGCTATATTAATTTAAAAAGAGGATTTTACACTCAAAAGCATAATGATGCTTTCACAATTGTCCATTCCATGAAATGTCAGAATCTGAATTTCTTAAGGTGGGGTGCATTGCAAAAGCAATATGTACGGACAGTGAAAAACAGATATGTAGGGACATGAAACACTAAGAAAGAAAAAATGAAGGGTCAAATAAGAGGAAGAGAAAAGGGAAGAATAACTGAAGTTATTCTACAAAAATTGTATTGTATATAAAGAAAATTCAAATGTGAAAATTAAATGATTGAAGCCATGAACTAGAAGAAGAAATAAATAATGGGAAAAGCTACAAGACACTCTAGAGAAGCTCATGACAATGCAGAATGTCTGGGGTGGGGCTTGAGGACAACATTTCACAATACTCAAGTCTGTAGGTCTGGGAGACGCTGCATACAGCACATCAAGGTAGAAGTGGGGTTTCTATATTGTTCACCTAAACATCTGATGCACTGCCATCACTCTGCACAATACCCCGAATGTTGTTTATCCCTAGCAATAGAAACCTGATTTTAGTCTCGAATTGCAGTGTGCACACATTTTCCAATTTCCTTTGAATCTAGGTTGGGTATGTTATTAAGTTGTGTCTACCGAGTTATCTATAGAAGTATTCACTGACATTAGTATTGATTTTCTAATGGTCACATTCGGTTGAGTTTGTTCCTTACCTATTTACCCTAAACCAATAGACTTAAAAAAAATTACCTTGGAAACCCGTCTATCTCGTTTGAGTCGGGAGTGTGCTTGTACTGGCCAGTAAGCCAAGAAATAATGAAGATATTGATGTCCATTTATTTTGATCAGGGCACAAAGGGAGAATTTTAAGTCTTAAGAATATGACATGAGATTTAAAATGACATACTCATATTTTGACTTACATTGTGATGATAAGGATTTCAGGTGAGGCCAGAGTAAGAGAAATTTTATTTAATGACCTGATCTCATCCACCATCTCTGTAACATCATTAATGATAGCACATTTAATTGAAGGGTGGGAGGATAAAAAGCTTGGTGAGACTTGCTTTTCTTGTCTCTTTTTGTCTGATGATGGGACCAGTGTGTGGCTGTCTTAGTCAGTTCTCTGCTTCAGCTGGCAAGGCTCACTTTCTGTGAGACATCCCTGAGGAGAAGCCACATGGACCTTCTCTGATGCTGCCCTGGGTGCTAATGCAGGAATGTGGAAACCCCTGCCAGATGCTTACAATCTCACTGATTCAGCTTTCCTCCTGCAGTCAGAGCCATTGCATGTGTTTTGGGAGATTGAGAACTTTGTGGATCGATGTTGAACATATGGGCTAATGTTGGACTTACAGGCTTGGAAAGTACTGGGTTGGGGTGCTTTCTTAATGTACACTTACCCTTTACAGAAAACTCTCATAAAATAAGTGTTCATGAATTTTGTTTCTCTAGTCTACCCAGACTAACACAGACCCCTTAAGACGGAAGAGTTACTTCATTGGATTTCTAGGGCAGGCGTCTCTTTGTAAGCAGACTGCAGTCTCACACAGAGGGGCTGGTGGGTTCAAACTGCCAACTTTTCATTAGCAGTGGGATGTTTAATTACTGGCCCACAGGGCTCCTGATGAACTAATGCAAGGAAAATCTACTCATCTCTCTATAAACTCATCCTCCCGTCTATCAACTATCTCAGTGCAATTATCTGAGGATCCAGATGGGAGATTATTCTCATAGAATGTGGAGGAATATTTTTATTCAAAGTGCAAATAAAGATAATATTTCTTATAGAAATTCTAATTTGTCAATCTGGTTATATGGCAGATATTTTTTTCATAAAATTCTGTAGCTTTAACGTTTTGACAGGATATATTTAAACTACATGATAAAATTTTGATGGATACTTCATCAAAAAAACTATTCCAATGATAGCAAGGATTATTAAAATCAGCAGTTTTTAAATTGTTCTAAATTTTCTCCTTAACAAGAGGTCTATATGTAAAAGAGTAAAGGTGTCAGGAATTGCATGGAAAAAACTTGATAAAACCTACTTTCCAGGAACTGGAAACACGGGAAGACTGAGTGATAGTCACAGATCTGTGCTTACGTCTCTTCTTCAAAGGAAAGTGTCTGAGCTGGTAGACCTTCAGATCGACTAGGAACTTCACACTGTGGTCACGCTAACAATAAATGACTGAATATTACCGGAACACCAAACCAGGCCACTTCTGTCAACACTGTTCTCTAATAGGTAATCTTTAAGCTTGTCCGTAGTCTAAGACTTTCCGAGTGTTGTGGGGCTTACTGAGTTTCTAAGGACCCACTTCATTTCCATGGGCCTCTTTTCTCGAGGTTCAGGCCTGCATTGCAGTATACAGATTTTTGTCTGCCTAGAGCTACAATTGCTTAATGCCTGTAAGTTTGACTTGAGTCCCTGAGAAACTGATCTGACAGGCTATAACAAATGATTTTATAATTCTTTGTTATCAACAAACTGGGAGGATCTAATTTGACAAAATGAGAGGATCTGATTAAATGTTCTACTACTGAATAATCAAAATTACATTTTGACAATAAATCCAGTGGAGAGCTAAATGCAAAGAGTATTTCATTCCTCTTTAGAAATATGTATGAGTGCTGAGCCTCGGTGGCATAGTGGTTGAGTGTGGGACTGAGGCCCACTGGCGTGGCAGTTCAAATCGAGCAGCAGCTCTCCAGGAGCAAGGCTGGGCTTCCTACTCCCACCAAGGGGCAGTGATGCCCCCCAAAAAAGGAAAAAAAAAAGAAATATGTATGAATGACCTAAACTAATTGTTGTGTGATAATGAACAGGTTTCAGAAATTGGTTCAAAAAAGAGCACAAAATGTAGTAGGAAAAAATGAGACATAAATGAAACCTGTTTTCTACTGTAAGAAAGTTTTCCTATTTAAAACAATAGGTAATCTTTATGAAGGAAATCTTGCTTTCGAATACATTCCCTGTTGAATGCTACTAATTTGGATGCAGACTGCCACCTAATTTAAGACCAAATTGATGATCATCTTTTTACTGATTCTGTCCCCATTCACCTCACTGTCTCCCACTTCTGTGGTTGATTTTAAATACTGTGAAATCACAAAACATGACCTGGTTCCTTGCCATCTGTACAATTGAGTCCATTGCTTCAGCCACTATGTCATCCATCTCATTGAGGACCTTCCTCTTTTTTGTGGCCTGTCAAGCATAATCGTGTTTTCCAGGGACTGGATTTCTAATAACATGTCCAAAGTACATAAGGCTATCTCTCCCTGTCCACATTTCTTCTTTTTTTTTAAATTAAAGGATCATTTTATTGTGGACTCTTACAACTCGTTACAATCCATACATTGCTTGCATCAGGCAAATTTGTATATATGTTGCCTTCATTCTTTTCTAAATATTTACTTTCTTTTGAGTCCTGGGTATTGACACCTTTCCCCCTTCCTAACCCCAACCCTTGGATAGATTATAAATTGTTATTATCTTCATATCTCATATGTTTTCTATTTTTTCTTCCCCCCTGGAGAAGGGTGTATGGTTATGTGTTGATTATTATGATCAATTCTCCCTTTCTTCCTTCCTCTCCCCATCTTCCCCCTACTCTTCTGGTATCCCCACTCTTGTTCCTGAATTCTGTGTATTGTGAACTCCACCCCTTATCTGTATCTGTGTACATGTTCTAGTCGAGTCTGAATTGAGGAGCAATTCATGGTAGTGGGGGTGAGAAAGTCTCAAGGAACCAGAGGACTGCAGTGTGATTCATCGACGCTATCCTGCACCTTGATTGACTCATCCCTTCCCTGTGGCTCTTCCATGTAGGGAATGTTCTGTTGCCTGCAGATGGGCTTTGGATTTCTGCGTCAACCCACCTCATTCTCAACAATATGTTTTTGTTTGTTTGTTTGTTAAGTTCTGATGACTACTCATGATTGTAGTAACATCATGCTTCTTTTATGTGGGCTTGTCGCTTCTCTGCTGAATGGCGACTTTTGTCATTTCAAACCCTTACGACCCCAGATGCTATATCTTTTAATAGCTGGACACCATCTATCTCCTTCACCACATTTGCTTATGCATCCATTTTGCTTTCAGTGACTGAGTCGGGAGGGTGACCATCTCAGTCTGCCGATTCGTTAGAACAATGTGTTCTTGTATTGAGGGAGGGTGTGAGCAGAGACCTGAAGTCTGTTCCCTACCTCAGTGTATTGCCATATAAAGATATGTACATAAGCCAACACCTCTATTTTTGTGGATTAATGTATTTACATGTGTACACCTCTATGTTTATACCTTTATCCACAGTGTTGCTTCCTAGGTCCTTCCTGTTTCCTTTTACCTTCTTCCTGCCCCACCAACACATTCCCTTTCTGCCTCTTGGTACCTTCACTTAGCTAGTTTGCTGTTGCTCTCACACACACACACACACACACACACACACACACACCAACTGACCCCTATCTCCTCTGTGCTATTGATTCTAATACCCTAGTTGTTCCCCTGTCTAAGGTGCTGCTTTCTCACCACCCCCTCCCTCCGCCCCCAGGTCTCCCTGGGGCTGTTGGTCCCACTGCTTTCTCCTCAGGTATGTTTCTCATGCCTATCCCTTGGTAGGTATACCTACCATGACATAGGCCAAACTTTTTTTGCTTTTTTAAACAAGCATAAATTTTTTTTTTTTAAGATTGAAAAGAGAAAAGGAGAAGAATCAAAGAAAGGGAGAAAAGAAAAATAAACAAAAAGAGAAGAAATACACAAAAATCCAAGTTCTGTTCGGTGGCCTTCATCACCATCCAGAGCTGCCCCTCCCAGCCTGGAGACCCTTACTGGGGGCGCCTCCGGGCTTTCATAGCCTTGCTTTGTTCCAGCTGCTGGTCTGGTATGTTCCCTTCTTGGTTCTCCCTGATGTGTGGAGGGGGAGTCACCACCATGTGACTCCAGATTTATCTGCTATCATAGTCTGATCCAGTTAGGCGACAACTTGACAAGGTCAGAGCTTGGTGCTGCAGCATGGGGTCCAGTCTGGCTCTTCTCATCTTCCTTCCTGCTCTGCTTCTGTGTGGGTGTGGCATGCTGCTCCCTCCCCATAACCTGTACATTAGGTGCTGTTCTCTGTCACACCTATTTCTTGGGGGAGGGGGTCAGTTTGGCTCAGGTTGGGGCCAGACCTGTAGTACTTTTCATTCATTCTTCCGCTTGGCCACGTTCTCCTCTTGGCTTGGTGTACCGTGATAGAGTCTGCATGCCCACTTCCAATTCTTTGGAGACACATCAGTACTCTCCCCCTGGGTGGGTTAGTGCTCTGCTTCCTCCATCATCATTTCACTTGCACCCTTCCTGCCTTTTCTCCCTCCCTCTTTCTCTTTCTTTGAATTGGACCAACATTTACTTCCTTGGGTTTGGTCTAACCTCTGACTCCCTGTACCTCAACCCAAGTGTTATATTATAAGTGGCTTCTCTTCTATACCTCCTGTGCTGATTACATTTGCCTAAGGGGACTCATGCTATACCTATTTTGTGATTGGCTGACTTCACTTACCATCATTTCCTCCAACTCTTCCCACGAAAAGTCGTGTTTCATATGCTCATTGGTACTTTTTAGAGATGTGTAGTACTCCATTGTGTGTACGTGTCAGAGTAACTGAGCCATTCATCTACCAATGGAAACTTAGGTTGTTTCCAACTCTGTGTTATTGTGAAGTGTGCCACAATAAACAATGGAATGTATCCTCCCTCTCCACATTTCTAAGGGGCACTCTGGATCTTCTCCCAAAACAACTTCACTTGTTCTATGGTATGTTTAATATCTTCACCAACACCATAATACAAAAGCATTAATTCTTCCAAGGCACTCATTGCCCCCTCCTTCACGTACATCGGAGTCCTATGGTTGAAAAGACCATGGTTTGAGTTCAGGTGCACCTTAGTCCTCAAAGTGACATCTTTGTTTTTTAGTGTCGTTTGTTCAGAGCTGCCGTGTACTGTGCAACTTTTGTTCCTGCCTTCTACTGCCAGGAGGATTGATTATGGATGCAAGTAAGATGAAACACTGATGACTCTGATCTATTCTCTGTTTATAATGTTCATGCTGTCTCTGGTCTAGTTGTAGGGAGTCTTGTTTTCTTTAGATTGAGTTGTAGTCCATATTGCTGTTGCAGTCTTTGACCTTCATCAGCAAGTGCTACAAGCCCTCCCCACACAAGATTGTGTGATCTACACATGTTCTTTAACAATGCAGATGCTGAGTTATCCTTCATACAGCCCACTTTTTATTTATTTGGTTAGCATAGCAGTTTAATAAGTATGATGCAAGCTTTTACTGATTTTAGACCATGCAATATCTTTTTGTTCTGTTTAAGCAACTGCTTCTTGGTAAGTATAGGTACCATATGAGCATTGATCATGCTAGTTTGCAACTTGTGATAACATTTATTGAGGGGGATGCACATGCAAAGGTTCATTTGCAAGTGTATGCAATCTAACCTCTGCTTAATCTTAGTAATTGCTCACAAATTCTTAAAACAATTTTGATTTGTTAAATAACTCATATTGGAGATAGCTTCTTCATACTTAAAATACTCCATATATGGCAGTTTCCTCTTGCTTCCTCCCAATTACCAAGCATTTACCTAAGTCAAGACCTTGCTATATGTTGTCTCACTCAGGCTCAAACAACCCCCTTCCCCCTTTGCTTGATTGTTTCTTACATTCTGGGTTCTCAAGAGGCCTTACTCTGTATTCAACATAAAACAGGTGTAACACGATATTCTCTCAAGGGCCTGAGTATATGATAGCATTTATTTTTTAAATTTATTAAATGACATTTGCCTAACTGTCTGATATCTATGAGCAATGGAATGTGTGTAGGATAAATGAGTTACCACATGAGTGGATGCATAGACAACTATAATTCAATGCAAAGTGTTTCAAAAGATTTTAGAATCTGTGATTGCTCCTATAAATTATTTTAAGTAATAGTAACTTCTTAAAATCTGTATTCATAATGCTTCAAATAATAAGAAAAATCTTTTATGCATAATTATTAAAGGCTTCACTTAAATAGTTCTGGTTTGATATTTAAATTGCATATTCTGGAATAATTTCCCTTAAAATGAGAAGGCATTGTTCTCCTGATCTTACCAAAAGATTACCCCAACTGTCATGTTTTGAAAGAAAATATACAAACAGTCTCTTCAATCTTTAGCTTACACATAAGAGACACAAGCAAGAATGGTGTATGTTCTGTTTTTCCCCTTTTGAAAGTAAGTAATTATAGGTGTAGAGAATCCCTGGAGCTGAAGCAGGGGCACACACACATAAATAGCTGTCCCATTTTGTGGGCTCTCATTGCTCAGAATCTTATGAACATGAACATAAATGCATTTTTTAAGCTGGAGAGAATTGTAATAAATGGAAAAAAGGGAGAAAGATAAGAAATCATAAGCATGCACTTAACATCTTACTTCAATAATTTTTAAAACCTATGACTTTCCATAATTTTCTCTCATTCTGCTTCTCTCTTTCTCTCTCTCTCTCACTCGTTTTCTTTCACATACACACACAATGGGGCTTTAGGGACCAACAGATACTTTGAAAGAAAAATACTTATTGATGTTCTCCCATCAGATGAACCTTAAGAAACCCCAGGGTGCAGTCCTACTGTGCTGGCTATGGTTGTTATGACTCAAGATCAAGATGCTGGCGAACAGCACCAACTCAAGTTCTCAAGTACTATGATTCTCAGCTGGACTAAGTAGATTCATGAGATGAGATTCTAACAAATAAAAACAAAGATACTATGCTCAAGAGCTTAAACCTTATAAACTTGACAAATGATGGTGTTGAGGACAGAAAATCTGGAAAATGTATCATGCCTATTAGGTTTCTTTCTAAGATTTTACAGTTACTCTTTCATTTTCATAAGACAAGAAAAGTAATCCTATTGAAGAAATAACAAAATAATATAAAACAAGGATTCAATCTTTTGGGAAAAAAATACCCAAAGAAAGGAATAGGCAGAGTATTACTACTTTAGCTGTTAAGTGTTTCTTTTCTTCTTCTTTTGTTGTTTCTTAAGGTGTGTCAGTTATAGTTGAGACGATATGAAAAACTAGTGACTGCTATGGATTGAATTGTCTTCAATACCATCCTCTAACACACCCCTCTCCCCCAACAAAATAAAATGTTGAAGTCCTAAACCCCTGTACCTTGATCTTGTTTGGAAATAGGCTCTTCGCAGGTGTTATTGGTTAATGTGAGGTACTGAGTGGCTCTCATTCTCCTCGGAGGGATGTCTGTATAAAAGAAGAGACACCGAGAAGCAGACTGAGGGGAAACTGCCATGTGCAGCGCTTACATGCTAACTGTGTAAGTCTGGGTAGACTAGCGAAACAAATTCATAAACACACATATGGACATAAGGGAAAAGTCTATATATAAGAGGAATAGAACCTTGAGAAAGCATCCCAACCCAGCCAAGTCCAAGATCATAAGTTTGATATTAGCCCCTATGTCCGATACTAATCTAAAAAGTCTCCTTCCGACTCATGAAATACATGCAATGACACCAGGACAATCACAGGCCAGTGGGTGAAGAGTTTTGTGTATTTAGCGGCAGTAGAAGAATCCAGGCACTGGCAGAGGTCTTCCATGGCTTCTCATTTCCAGGGCTCAGGGTGTATCAGCAGTATCCATTGGTGATAGAAGCATCTGAGCACTGGCAGGCATCTCCATGTGGCTTTTCCAGCCCCAGAGGGTTGGTTCCATCATGGTAAGCACTGTGTCTTCTCCTCTGGCTCCTCCAGTATCCAAGAACCAGGATCTATCAGCATGCTATCATCTCATCTTATCAGTAGTTCATCTCCAAGGAACTGAGTCTCTGGTCTCTCATCTCCATGGGGGAAATATCGTGAGATTTCCCAGAATTCTCAGAGAAGGCCATGCCCACACAGAGGTCTCATTGGCTATCTCCACATTGACAGGCTAGCCTCCACCCCTACACTCCCAGTGCTGAAATTGACCCAGATTGGCGACTGCCACACTAACAAAATAGCAGCTGGGGCTAAGAGAAGCTGAGAGATTTAAGAAAGGACCTTCTCCTGGAGTTTATTTTTGATATAAAAGAAATTCCACATCTCAAATATAATTTAAGGAGAGCATTTACTATGTTTTAAACCAGAAAATGCAAGACAAGGAGACATCATCTTGATGAGGGAGACCATACTGCAAGATCATAATAAGATATGAACACAAGATATCTTATCTATAAACACAAGATATCCAAGTGTTTGCAGACATTCAGAGGCTCAAAAAAGACATAAAAGGGCAAAAGAAGCTGTCACAAAAGTATGATTGGTGGCAGTTAATACATCACACGTGGGAGGATATAAGTAGGTTCAGGATTAAGACACAACATTATGTTAGAACAGCTTACAAAATTGATTCAGAAAGCCCCAGCCAAGGTTGTCAGGATATTAGAGATGACCACAAGTCTCTAACACCTCAATTTCCATTAGGGACATGTGTGAGCAAGTCCATAAAGACTGTACTGCTTTTCCCTGGACAGGCTAGGAGAGTGATGGCAATCCCCTCTCTAACGTGCTCTGTCTGAGGACAGCTCTTCTCACTCCTAGCTAGTAGTTTGAAGGAATGAAATGTAAGATTATTTTATGTGGAGGCCTATAAATTGAAAAGTCTATTGGGGATGCCAGAAAGAGATTCTGAAGCTCATTCTTAATCATAGCTAAGGCACATTGAAGAATTGATAAAACCAAAACTCTCAACAGAAAATGTCAAACAGTAGTTCAAGAAAAGCAAGTCAACTATTATAATAAAATATGAAAAGACAAGGAAGAACATGCTCAGCATTTCTTAAACTGAAAGAATTCAAGAAAAACTCCAGCCTCCAGCTGCAATATTTAAAGATTTGATGGGCACTATTGAATTATGCAGGAAGTATCAAAAGGAGAAGAAAGAATAACTAGAGTTCCTATAACAAACATAACTAGACTTCTGCTGTCGACTTGACTTGCTGATAAAGTCATATCTAAGGAGACAGCGGAGGAAAAAGAAACCAAGAACCAACCTTGTCAATATTGCAATTTCGCCACTTCATGAGGTAACATAAAAGCAAGAGGGACGTGAAGTGATCGTGAGGGAAGAAGTTCAAGCTGTACTGAAAGCAGTAGCTGAAAACAAGGCTCCAGAAATTGATGGAATACCAATGGAAATGTTTCAACAAGCTGTCAAAGCACTGGAAGCACACTCATCTATGCCAGAAACATTGGAAGCCAGCTACTTGACCAAGTGACAGGATGACATCCATATTTGTACCATTTTCAAAGAAAAGTACTTCAGCAGAATGCTTCAATTAAACAGCACTGTCATTAATAGCGCCTGCAAGTATAATTTCATTGAAGATCATCCAACTATGGTTGCAACCATACATTGACAGGGAGCTGCCAGAGGTTTAGGTGGATTCAAAACAAGACATGCAACAAGGACTATCGTTGCTGTAGTGAGATGAAACTTGGCTGAAAGAAGAGAATCCATGAGAGATGTCTTCTTGTGCCTTATTGACTCTGCAAAAATATTAAACGCCTGGTTTAGAACAAACTATAGATATCTTTGAGACTCATGGGAATCCCAGAAGACTATATTGTGCTAATATGAAACTTGTCCGTGGATCAAGGGGCAGTTGTGTGAACAGAACGTTGTGTGGTTTAAAATCAGAGAACATGTGTGTCAGGGTTGCGTCCTATCATCATACTTATGCATCATACCTATGCATAAACTCAGCAAGCAATCAGAGAACCGAAAACCAAGCCTACATGAGCACTGGGTCAGGGCCAACTCATCACCACCTTATAGGACAGGGGAGAACTACCCCTGTGAGCTTCCGAGACTGGAATTGTTGCCAGGAGTAGAACGTTCCATCTTCCTCTCTCGGAGCAGGCAATGGTTTTGAACAGTGAACTTTGCAGGTACCAGGCAAAACACGTACCCACTGTGCCACGTCTCCTACTAACCAGAGAAGCTGGCTTCAGTGAACAGGGACACGGTTACGAGGTTGGAGGAGGGTTTGTTAGAAACCTGCAATACACAGATGGAATGATCTTGCTCCCTTTGAGTGAGCAGGACTTGAAGCATATGCTGATAAAGATCAAGAATTTCAGTTTTCAGTATGGATTATAATTAAAGGCAAAGAAAACCAAAATCCTCACAACTGGATCCGTGGGTAAAATCATGTAAATGAAGAAAAGATAAGGTTGGATCTTGCTGGGATCCGCAATCATTGCTCATGGAAGCAGCATCCAGAGAACAAACAATGCATTGCATTTCTGTAAATTTCTAAAGTGTTGAAAAGTGAGGGTGTTACTTTAAGGACTAAAGTGTAACTGATCGAAGCAATGGTATTTTCAATCCATTCATATGCATGTAAAAGCTGAATACTGGGGGCTAATGACAAATCGATGCATTTGAATTAGGATGCTGGTGAAAAATATCATGAACTGCCCAAAAGACAAATCTGTCTTGGAAGAAATATAGTACCGTGCTCCTTAGAGGCAAAGATAGTAAGCTCTCCTTCCATCTACTTTGGACATCTTGTCAGGAGAGATAGGTCGCTGGATGACATCATGCTTAGCAAGAGGAAGGGGCGGTGAAAAAGAGGAAGGCTCTCAATAGACTGACGCACTGGCTGCAACAATGGGCTCAAACTTGAAGAACCATTGTGGGAGGGCACAGGACTGAGCAGCTTTTCCTTCTGTTGTACACAAGGTTGCTATGCGTCAGAATCGATGGCCCCTAACCACAATAGCCAAAAGTCCATATAGAGTGGGTGGCTAAATTGTAAGATTAAGTAAGCTTTAGTTAAAGTTGATTAAACCCTAGGGCCTGTCTAGGATTAAAATACATAATAGACAAATTTTATTATTCTTAGTTTTCAAATCATTTTTAAAAGTGTAAAGAATATTGAATTTCATTTTTAGCAAAATTGCTTGAAGGAGTCCCTGATTATAACATTTATATTTAACACAGTGGCATAGTTTAATATATTTATGTAAAATAAGGCTCACAGCTTTGTAATTCAACTATTCTCCATATTGTGCATCAGTAGAATCTCACTGTCGAATTTCAATAGGAATGTCTTTTATATATTGAATTGTGTCCACTGAATTGAATGTAAAAGTTGCTTCAATACAGATGATTGCACCAACAACTCTAATTTCACACTTTTGTGCTATTTCTTAGTCATTAAAATTTTGACTGACTTCCTGTGTAATTAAATGTGCTGGACTAATCGTTTATGTATAGTTACAATCTCTAATGCATATTTCTTGAAGAACTATTTTTGCATGAATTCTTGGTTGCTAAAGAATTTGAAGCAAAGAAACTATCAAATACACACACACAATGTATTGAGTTCTTGGGAGCTCCAGAGGAGTCGCAGGTTTTAGGATAGCACAAGGCTGCTAAATATAAGGTCCCTAGTTTGAAACCACCAATGCCTGTCTCTTTGGAGAAAGATGGGACCTTCCACTTTTGTAGATGGTTAATCTTGGAAACCCACAGTTGTAGCTCAACCCTGCCCTAGAGGTCTGTAATGAATCAGCATGGACTTGATGGCAGTGAATTTAGATTTTTCGAAAGGCACACTGCCCATCATGGGTAAAGCACTGTACTGCTCACCCCAAGGTTGAGGTGCTAACTTATCCATTGGCACTACACAAGAAAAGATCTGGGTCTTCTCCCATAAGGGTCAAAGCGTAAGACATGGTGGAGCAGTTCTGGCCAGAGTTGGAATCTATTTGAAGGCACACAACACACAGTTTCAAATGAATACAAATGCTTGTTCATTTTAAAATTATGGTGTAGATTTGATGACATCACTGGGGTAGTGTTCTATTGTCCCTGATAGAGTCAGAAGGAGTCACACCAAAATGTCCTCAAGGTCTGAAGAGGCAGCAGGAGTGGACTGTCAAGGCACTATGGAAACTCACTATCCCCACATAGATCCTGCAAACCACAGCACACTCTTGCCAGACATTGATGCCGGCAGTTTGGCAGAGAAAGGCATTACCACAGTCTTGACCAAAGGAAAGGAAAGGAGCAGCATGAATCCTTGAGGAGATGGTGGTGGTATCTAGGCAGGCAAGCATAGGGTTGAGAGGGGTTGACAATGTAAGTTACTACTCTAGAGAGTAGTTACCAAATCTAATGACACCATAAGACACACGATGACTCTTTTATACCAGTACTCTCTGTTCTGCCTAAAACAGGGGATGAACATCCAACATGTGATGTGAAGGCAAGTCGTCGGCTTCTTTGGGTGACAACAGCCTTACCTGCTGTAAGTATGAAACTTAGAACATAACCTAGCTTGACAGTAGCACCTGAGCTCCTAACTAAAAGGTTTGATGCTGAGCAGAGATTGGATTGGAGTTGACTGATTCAAAGAAGTTCCTCCTTGAGATTTCAAGCTGAAGTTGGAAAGGGAGAGTTCTTTCTTAGAAACAAAACTGAGAAGCTGTGGTGTGGGAATTGCTTAAACAATAAACCCATCGAATCAATTCTGGCTCACAGGCACCCTTAAGGGGAGAGTGGAACTGTGTCTGAGGATTGCCAAGACTAGACCTTACAGGGGCAGACAGCCTCCTCTTTCTCCTGCAGTGGCCCTGGTTTGCAACTGCCAGCTGTGCGGTTTGCAGCTCAGTGAGTAACCCAGTGTGATACTAGGAATTCTAGGTAGGGGTTCTCAGCCACAGTACTGTTGACATTGTGAGTTGCGAAATGCCTGTTGTGAGGGCTGCCTCATATAATGCAGCATATGTACTAGCACCCCTGACTTCTACCTATGAGATGCCAGTTTCAGCCTCCTCCTCTGATGGGACAAACAAATATCTCCTGATTATTATTTATTCTGAGATGCTAGTTCTCCCCCAGCCTCATGAAAAAGTAGAAACTGTACAAAACCAAGGTCATCCTATTCATATGAAGGAAGGTAGAAAGATTAAAGAGCCTGCCCCAAGTCAATTCTACCTGAATATACTCTTTTCTTTTTTGGTTAGTTAAGCTGATCAATTCCTTCTTTTCTAAGGTAGCTTTATTTGTCCTCTTTTCAAGTATAGTGTTATGAATTCTGAACCAGTATTAGGAAAAGACAGATGATTAAACTGGGCGCAAATGCACTAAATACATAAATAAATAATCTTGAAGAAATCCTCACAACTGAAACTTCATCAAGAAACAGATCAGACTATAAGTTAAAAACAAAAGAAATTATAGTCTTGTTCAAGGTGGCAAAAAGATAAAGACATTGATTATGCAACAGATGGTCAATAGCACAAATTGAATTCTAAGCAATACCAGAGCAATACAAAACTATCTTCAGAACAACTTTATGAGTTTTCTGGGAATGTTATTGCAAAATATCACCAAGTAGGTTGCTTAAAAAAAGAGAAATCTATATCCCACAGTCTGGAGTAAGGAAGTGTGAAATCAGTATCAGCAAAGTCAATCTCTCCCCTCTCTCTCTCTCTCCTGCTCTCTCGTTCTCTGTCTCTCTCCTATAAAGAGCATCCCTTCTTATATCCTAATTTCTGGTAGTTTCCTCCAGTCTTCAATGCTGCTATGCTTTTGATATACCATTTAAACCTCTGCTTCTGACTTCAAATGGCTTCAGTATACCTGTGTCTTTGTGTTGCTGTTACTCTTGTGATAGGGATATTAATCATGTTTTATTTAGGGCTCATGCTAATGCAGTATGACCTCATCATAATCCATATAATTACATCTTCAAAGATCCTAAATATTTCTGTAAGGATTTCTAAATAAGGTCACACTTACTTAGAGGTTTCAGGTGACCATTAATTAAATCCATTTTAATAATCTTGGGATAAAGCAAGAAGAAAAAAATTAAATCAGATTATCATTGGTGTGCTTCTGGATTAAAGCATAATAAGGAATAGTTTTGATTTGCATTGTGAGCATGTTTCTATTGTCTAAATATGTAGCAAGTAACCTTTCCCACTGGATCAGCATGCAGTCCAGTAATGAAACAGGAAAAGAACAAACTATGAATATAGACTTCTCTACCTTTAAATTAGACAAGCTAAGCTATGATCCAAAAGTTGGTCTTCAACTTGAATCTGCCAGCTCCAAAGCTTGCACTAGCCATTCTCTTTGATTCAAGTACAATCCTATTTCCCACAAATACAGGAAATTAGTTTCTTTCTTCCCAGGATTTTGGGTCAAAATAAATCCAGGAATTCATCATCAATGCTTTTGCTTTGAATAGGCAGTTCAGGCAAAAACGATTTTTAAAGCACCCATTGTTAACTGAAATGAAAGAAGGGAATGAAATCTTTCGGAAGAAAAAGACAGTATCGACTGGCTAAAAGTGATTGCACAAGATGGATTTAACTCATTTCTTAGTCGTATGTTTTTGAAAATATACCACTCTATCACTAATTCCCTAACAGCTATTGACATATCCACTTAAAATTATCCTTTGTCCCTTTTAACAAAGGTTGGAGAAAAGTAACTGAGCAGTGAGCAACTCATAGCCTGAAAACTGAAAACTGGCAGTTATTCAATAAAAAATCATATAAACTTTAGTGTGAATCTGTCTTTTAAGTAACAGTTTTAGTATGTGTGCTGCCAAAGCAAACACATTAAGTAAAAGTTAGATGTGTTATTTTGCTGTGGTAGATTAAAAGTCTCTCTCTGTATATATATGATAGTTTCCATTAACTATTCTGTATTATTAACAACAACTCTTAATACACAAGAGTTACTCCAGCCAGCAACATCAGGAGATCTATTTCTGTCATCACACTGTGTAGACCTACTCCCAAATGAAGCTGGGGAAAATTAGAAAGGACAACAGCCATTAAAGGCCCAGGAAATAGACTTTAGGGCATACAGTATGAGAAAAATATGTGCAATACAGGACACCTGCAAGAACTAGTCAGAACCATGTGTCTGTGGTATTTGTACAAAGGTCTCTATTATCCTGTCTCTCCCCCTTCCCAGATCAGCACATTAGACAATCCACTTCACTCTGGAAGCATTAAGAACACTGGGGTCATTCTGTCTCCAGATCTCAGCTAACTAACTTTTTGAGAGGAGTAGAATATTAACATTTTTATCTGCTCCCACTTGCTGGAGCTAAATTTTGGTCAAACATGGCTAAAAGCTAAGTACTCGCATCTACCTTGCTCCTCCACACTTCATGCAGTGTCATGTGAATATTGGGCCTTGGATGCCCTTGTCCCAGCTCATGGAGATCCCATGTTAAGGGAAATCTGGGCAAGTCAAGGAGATCTGGGTTTCCACCTGCTCCACCCACTAATTGTTCAACTCCTAAAGTCACACAGAAAGATTGTCATTGTCCTTTCTCACCACAGCACTCAAAGTAGCCATGATGTAGAAAAGCAGATATATGTGAGAGCCAGAGACCTCTCTTCACACAAATCTATAGGTGCTCTAAAAAGTAGGGGAATTTGTGGGGGAAAACAAATTGGGAGAAGACTTTAGATAAAGTGGAGATAAGAGCTTAAAAGTAAGTCTATCTGTTTTCCATAGTAAAATAAGGGAATTGAGAGGTGGGATGAACTACCATTTGGGAGGTGCCTCTGTTGGTATAGTGTTATGAGGTACGTCAAAAACCACAAGGTCAATAGTTTGAAATGACCAGCTGGTCCTCGGGAAAAAGATGAGGCTTTCTACTCAGTAAAGAGAGTCTCTGAAGACATCAGTGTGACCCTCCTGGGTTATTTTCAGATGGAAGCGACTCGATGGCAGTCAGTTTGTTTTTTGGTTTTGACAGTCGCCCTCACCAAATTCACAGCCATCTAGTTGATACCGACTTAGCGCAACTCACTCTACACAGGCCTGGCTGCAGGGTGGTTATGGGCTGGCCAGTGACCTGTGAGGGCAGCAGTTCAAGCTCCATGTAGCAATTTAATTTCCAGGCGATTGTTTTTAACACTAGAACCATTAAAAAAATCAGTAAAGTTTAAAAACTGAGTGTAGTCAGGAAATGTATACACATTTAAAAAGCAGTGCTAAAATCACTGCCACTCAAGAAGCAGATATTCACAAATTTGTGTCCCCTGAGGGGCAACGTGGCGACTCCATACTGCATGGCTGTACATAAGACTCTACTGATCTGCCAGGCATACAAGCAAATAAACCACCATAACAAAATCTGGAGAAGGTGGGCCAGCGTCCTGAAGGGGCCACAAAATATTATCTACAATGTTCACTACCGAGTAAAAACCATCTACAAAGAAACAGGAATATACTCATATACTGAGTATATACTCATAGACTGAGGAAAATTAAAGTAGGAGGGGGGATGCTGGTAAGAGATACCAAATGTCAGATCAAACTGAAAAAGGTTTAAACAAGCCCCTTTAAGTATGTGCAGTGAAGGAGCCCTGGAGGTGTGGTGGTCCTACATGTGGAGGCTCATTGGAAGGGCAGCAGTTTGGATCCACTAGTCTATTTGTAGCCAAAAGAGGCTGAGTTCTACTCCCACCAAGAGATACAGCTTCAGATACCCATGGTGGGTGGGTGGGGGGGGGGCATGTCTACCCTGTCCTGGAAGGTCTCCATGAGTCTGAATCCACTTAATGGCATGGAGTTTGGTGAAGTATGTCCAAGGAATTAAAGAAAGTTATAATTAAAGAAATAAA